>PVHP010025846.1:0-25091 GCA_004024765.1 Zapus hudsonius | reverse complement strand
TTCTGGGGATCTGAACTCAGGTCCTCATACACTTACACAGCAAGCACTTTACTAACTGAGCCGTCTTCCCAGCCCCACATATGAACCGTGGAAAATAAACACACTTGTATTCAAAGAAATATATTACTTGTGGGTGGGACTACCTCCCTCACCAGCTGCCTCAAATGTGCAACTGAGTTCGTCCTCTATGGTTAAGTTCAAGAGCCACTGGTGTGAGTGTGTGTGTGTGGGGGGGGGGGGATCATGTAAGACCCAGGAGCTGGAAGGCAAGTAGAAATCCAGAAATCTACCAGGTCTCTTTCCCAGGTGGGGTGTGGAGAGGGGCCAAGGGGCGTGGAGTCCATCAGGGACACTATTCCCTGGGGAGTCTGCAGATCAGTGTTTGTCTGAAGAGGAGGAACTGGAGTGAAGGAGAGATTGCCGATGCTGTGCACGCTTGGTCAGGCAGCAAGGTGGAGGTACCTGGAAAAATGTTGGTGAAATCCAGGAGCAGGTGAAGAAACTTGAAGATGGACTGAAATCTGGGTGCAGAGGCAAGCATCTGGTCACCCATGCTTCGATGTGTAGCAGCGACACCTTCAGCTGGCCAAGAACCTTGAACTTGCACCTGGGCTTCCAGGTGGTGCTGAAGTTGTCTTTGTCAAGGGAGGAGGATAGGACACATTTTATGGAGCAGCTTATTAACTGGTTTATATCTCGTTGGCTTGGTTTATAATTAAATATGTGAACATATGGCAGGCTGACCTCCGTGTAGACCTTGGCCCAGGGCCAGAGACCATGTGGGTGGACCTGTGAGAACCCCATGATCCTTTTTTGAGGGTCTAGACCACCAGTTTGCTAATATGTTTGCGTCTATCAAGATACAAGTGTCTGCTTGTCCCCAGGACCTTTAGGTGGGTTGACATCCCATAGCCCTTTGCACAGAAGCAAACCTCATCAATACCACTCTGGTCTCTCTTCCAACTGAGTCTCCAATGCTCTCATCTATCTCATGTAGCATGTTTTCAGTCTGCTGCTTCTTCACAGGGTTGTGAACTCCTTTCAAACACAGGCTATGCCTTATTAATCTGTTTACTCTGGGGTTAGCAGTGGGCCTGGCACAGAAAGGCAGCGAGCACATGTTTGCACACTTGTTTAACTCTCCGTAGAATCTGGTGAAGCCGAAGCCACCAGGGCCCCACAGTATGAGTCACAGCTTAGAGTGTCGGCTATTTTCATATGACATTTTCAGTGACTTAATAAGCAACTCCTCCCGACAAGACAAGGGAGCTGTTCATAAACGATAGAATATTAAAATCATATCAAGTTCAGAGGTAAATATACCAATCTCTTCTCCACCTACGTCCTATGCTTCCTGCAAATCGCAGAGAATAATTGCTCGAGTCAATTTCACCACTGTGTACCATTTGGTAAATGCATCTTCCCTTCCATAGAGAGCTCATGAAAATCTCATTCTCATATCGGATAGGATACCGTGTTGCAGCTTTCCTTTTTCTAAAAAAGTTTTATTTATTTGAGAGAGAGAGAGAATGAGGCAGATAGAATGGGTGCACCAGGGCCTCCAGCTACAGCACTCAGACTCCAGATGCATACACCACCTTGTGTTTCTGACTTTATGTGGGAATTGAACCTGGGTCCTTAGGCTTTGCAAGCAAACACCTTAATGTCTGGGTCATCTCTCCAGCCCTGCAGCTTTTCTTTAAAAAAAAAAATAGATTTCCAAAAGCTTGTGGATTTGATTTCCATTTCCATTTTGAGCCTCAAGGAGCTAGTTATTTGATGGGAAGCCAGTAGCCTGCAAGCAAGGCTGCAGTTTTCTGAAGTACCTATTAGATTCCCCCACTAAGATCAAATGCAGGCAAGAATAGGGGTCATGACATGGCATGTGGTCCAGGCCTACTTCTTCGTTGCTCCTCTGGGGTCAAGGGCAAATTGGTGCATGAGATGGCATGTGTGAGGCTGGTAGTGGAACACTTCCAGGTCATCACAGTTTCTGAGATATTTGTTTCCAGGATTCGGTTCATCCTAGAAAGGAGTGAATGCAGTAAGCGAGCCTGGGGTTGGAGGAGAGATGTGCAATTCTGGACTACCTCAGCCTCACCCCACAAGGTAGGTGAGGAGCCTGCTTCTCGTTTCTCTGCCATCAGACCCCTTGTGGGGTGGGGGCCAGGGACAGTGGGCTCGCCTTTTTATTCCTTGCACATGGCACTTATACCAGGAGCATTTTCTTAAGGAGATCCATGGCAAGCATTATCAGGGCTTGGCACACCCAGAACCTCCACCAACCCTCTCTTATGCTAGAACCTCACATGGCTTCTTCTTTTTATTCAACTTTGCCCCAGGAATTCTTGAGGAAACACAAGCCCTGTAAGAATCCTCTCAGCTGGCAAGTAGACTCAGCCCTGCCCCAGTTAAGTCAGGACAGTATAGACTCTCCCCCTTCGCCTCTGTTCCTCTCTCTCCAGACTCATCTGCCTCCCTGGGACCTCCTGAGTAGATACACCTGTGCTTATAGCACTCATACCTCCTCAAGGCTGGGAGGAAGAGGAAATGGCTGAAATTAGTTCTTTTATAGTGTCTGATTTCCTGTAGGTCCTAGGATTGGCAGGGCATAAATGATCAACGATTTTGACTTGCCCAGGTAGGAGTTATGCAATCAGAGGTTGTATTTGTCTTTGTTTCTGCAACTTTGCTCAAGGGAAATCCACCTTGTGTTTGCAATTACACTGAGCATTCTTCCTCTGCCATTACTTGGAAATGTTCATACTTTTTAACTCAATAGCCACAGAAACTAATCAGATATGTGTAAGTTAATATACACAGTAACGTTTTAAAAATATATCCTTTATGGGTCTTTGCATATGTATATACATCCAGAGAAATATATATATATATATATTTCAAAAATAATTTAGGCTAGGGATGTAGCTCATTGGTAGAGTGTGGACCTAGGTTCAATCCCAGTGCCAAACAACAACAACATACACACAGCTCACAAAAATACAAAAGCAAAAATATCCTTTTTTCTTTCTCTCGGATCCAGTGAACCCAGGATCACAGCCTCTACCCCTTTCCACTCCATGCTTCAAAGAAGATATGCCGGGGCTGGAGAGCTGGCTCAGTGGTTAAGGCATTTGCCTACAAAGCCTGTAATTCCCCAGTACCCACATAAAGCCAGATGCAAAAGTGGCATATGCACCTGGAGTTTATTTGCAGTGGCTGGAGGCCCTGGAACACCATTCTTTCTGTCTCTTCTCTCTATCTCTCTCTCTGTTTGCAATTAAATAGTAATATTTTTTAAAGATGCCCTACTCCCATCCTATGCTCAGGGTAAGCTTTTCAACCTTTCTAACAAAAGGAATAATGTCTTCTCCTGGAACTAATTCTGATTCCCTAAGTCTTCAGTTCCTGCAGGCTGTGGCTCTGGCTCCACATGTCATCCCTGAACCCAGATCCTGCTATGTATCATGTCCCTGTAGGACTGTCCATGTGTTTAGCCTCCAGGTTTCTCTGCCTCAGTGGAGCAGCCCCTCCATCCCACCCCAGCCCAGCCTACCTGTTCTTCCTTCAGCATTTCCTGTCATCAGAACAGACTGGGGAGAGCCCTGGTGCCCTCACTCAAGAATTCTTTCCTGCCAGGAAAATTGTGTCCATTTCTTTGTGCCAGCCAGAAGAGCCTTGTTCCATAGGATACCTCCTCCTTCCTGCTCTGGCAGTTGGGTTGCCTCTCATGGATTTTCTGGATTCCAGTGAAAGCAAAGTAGAAGTGCTGTCCAGAGCATTGGACCCCAGAACCAAAATGCCCACGCTCAAGGCCTGCTTCCCTCCCGGTTAGCTCTGTGACCTGAGTCACATTGCACAACCCTCTGTACCTCAGTCTCCTCATCTTTAAATAAGGCTGAAGCTTCATGGGAATTTGGAAAGAACAAGGGTTGCCATGATAGACTAGATAGTAAATATTGAGGCTTTCATGTAGGTATTAAAAAAACTAGACAGAAAAGTAAATATTTACAGCATTTATTGACAAAATTCAAACGTAATTATAATTGGAGCTCACAGAAGCAGAGTAGAATAATGGTTCCCAGGGAGACATGTGGGGGATGTTGATTCTAGGGTACAAACTTTCAGTTAAAAGATGAGTAAGCTTTAGAGAATCAATGTGAAGTGTGGTGACCATAGGCAATAAAACTGTAGTTTTCTCTTATGTATGTATAAGTATGTGTGCCATGCATGCATGATTATGTGTGTGCACACGCAGGTGTGCAGATGCACATGAGTACATGTGTATGAAAGCCAGAGGTTGACATTGAGCCTTCAGTTACTCACCACCTTAGATTTTTTAAAATTAATTAATTTATTTATTTATTTGCAGAGAAAAAGAGAAAGAGAGGAGATAGAGAGAGGAGAGAGAGAGAGAGAGAGAGAGAGAGAGAGAGAGAGAGAATGGGCACACCAGGGCCTCTAGCCACTGTGAACGAATTCCAGATGCATGCACCACTTTGTGCATCTGGCTTTATGTGGGTGCTGAGACCTGAACCCACGTCATCAGGCTTTGTAGGCAAGCCCCTTAACCGCTGAGCCATCTCTCCAGCCCCTCCACCTTATCTTTGAGATAGGGTATCTCACTTACCTGAGGGCTCACCAATTCAGCAAACTAGGTAGCTATTGAACCCCAGGGATTCCCTGTTCTGGGATGACAGGTGTGTGCCACCATGCCCAGCATTTTGCGTGGTTGCTGGGGATCCAAGCTCAGGTCTCGGTGCGTGCGTGATAAATACTCTACCAAGTGAGATGTCTCCCCATCCATAAAACTGCATTTTACACTTGAAATTTTCTAGAGGAGTAAATCTCAGTAACTGCCTATGTGGTGGGTATAAATTTACTTGATTGCGGCAATCATTTCACAATATGTATGTAAATCAAATCATCCTGTTGTACATCTTGAGTTATACAAGTTCTACTTGTCAATTGTCCTTCAGTCGAGCTGGGAAAAGTGATAATTGAGAACAGCTTTTTTTTTTTTTTTTTTTTTTTTGCAGTACAGGTCTGCTGGCAAGAACAATAGAATTGGATTTTTTTAAGGTGGGGATAACAGTGTGCTTGCCTAGGATTTGAAGCCAGTGTTCCTATTGCCAAGGTCAAGATCGACCACCCATGCTTGACAGTATGGATCAGGCTTAGTTTGTCAGCAGTGCATAAATAGGTGGGGGGCTGGATTTGGCCCACTGGCTGTGATCTGTCCACTCCCTAGAAAGAGAGTAAGAGAAAGTGTCCAGGGATTAATGCTCCAGGTGGACTCAAAGGTGGCTGGTAATGACAGAGTATTTTATGCTTCCACTACCTACCCTTGGACTCGGCCATGGAACTTGTTAGGACTTCCTAAAGCCGTGTTATCTCTTGGAGCCTGTTCTCTGCCCTTGAACTCCACCTTCTTAGGAAGCCTTTCATGACCCCATCTCTCCTGTGATTGAATGGCTTCCCCAGGTTCCTGCTTCCCAGTGTCACAGTGTGGAGAGATTGGGACCTTTCAGAGTCGTATGTCAGGAGGGTCAATGTTGATAGCACACGAGTGGGTTGGTTATGAGAGCAGTGGGCTGCTGACAGATGAGCCAGGCCTGCTTCCCTGCTCTCCCTCTGAATTCTCTCGCCCATGGGATAGCCTCTTCCATGTCATGAGGTTGTGAGAAGACCCTTGCTAAACATAGTCCCTTGAACTTGGATTTCTCAGGCTCAAGGATGGTGAACCAAGTAAGCTTCTATTATTTAGCCTCAGGTGCTCAGTGGTACAGCAAGACCAGATACAGACACCACCCTGAGGGACTTGTCCCTTCCCTCCTCAGGGTGCTGCTTAGCCAGACCCTTCAGAGACCCTCCTGCTCTGCTCATGGTATTGGTTCTTCTTTCCCTATAAACTGTGCCTGGAAGCCATGTGTTGCTCATGGTGGTTCCAGCTATGTGCCTGATCTTATGATGTGTCCAATGACTCCTAGCTAAATGAATGAATGAACAAATAAACGTTGTTAGTTTAAATGTGAAATATCTCTCATAGGTTCATGTCTTTAAATAGTTGGTTTCCAGATGATGACGCTGTTTGGGAACTCTTAAGAAGTGGAATCTTACTGGAGGAAGTGGGTCACTTGGGGTGGGCATTGATGTTTCATAGCCTGCCCCCCACTTCCTATGTGCTCTCTGCCTCCTGACTGTGGATGGAATGTGACCAGCTGTCTCCTGCTTTTCAGCTTCCCTTCCATGATGGGCTCCATCTTTTAATGGTATGCCAAAATGAATCTTTCCTTCCGTAAATTGCTGCGTGTCAGGTATTTGGTGACAGCAGTGAGAGAAGTCACTAATACAACCTCCTGCCAGCAAATGAGAAGCTGCAGAGCCCCTTCGTGGGGCTCTGTTCCCAGGAGCTGTTTGCTCATCCAGGAGTTAAAGCATTTGGCCCTCTGGAATTATGTGAGAAGACACTGTGTAGATTGATGACCAAGTGTACAAGTCTGAGCACAAGTCCAGGATCCAGCCATGTCCTGGCTTTGGGGTTTGTATTCATTACTTAACTTGCATTATCTTTGTTGGGAAACTGTGCATGTCTTAGTCTGGCTCCTGCTGCTGTAACAGAATACCACGGGCTGGAAAAATTACAAATGACAAAGGGATTTTGACTCACAGTTCTGGAGGCTGGCAAACAAAAGATCAAGGAGCTGTATCTGTGAGGGCCTTGTTGCCTTGTAATGTGGTGAAGGTGGGGGCAGGGAGGGAAGGAGGGAAAGGAAAAGAAAAGGAAATAGGAAGAGGGCATTCTTTTTCTGTATTAACTATATTAATTCATGTATGTTGCCAGAGACCTTGTAACCTAATTGCCTCTTAAAGGTTCAGCCTCTAATACTGCTACAATGACAAGTAAATTTCAATATGCACTTGGGAAGGGACAGTCAAGCCCTGGTTGAGGGTACTCATAGCAGCCATATCCTTTCGTTCACAGATTCCATTTGGTAATACATACAGAGCACTTAGCATGTACATGTTCTATAAACTCCTGCTGCTTTGCTCATGAATATTGAGCAATGACCATGTTTTAATTTAAGATCTGTCATTAATATACCCTTGAACTCCACACTTAAGGAGATGGTTACTGTTGTTAGTCCATCTTACAGATGAGAAAAATCAAGGCAAAGAGAGGCTGGATGTCTCCGTCATGGGCCAGGGTGGCACAGCCAGGCCACCTAGACCCAAAGGTGTGCTGCCAAGCCTTATTGGCAAGTGCCTTTCCCTGCCTAGAAAGGCACCCGAAAGAAGGATGTCAGGATGTGTTGGAGAACTGGTCTACCTTTCCATTTTCCAGCCCAGCAGCCTGCTTAGGGTATTGCCCCCATGGAATGTTCTAGAGAGACTTCCTTCTGGCCAGGACTCTTCCCCTCCCACTCCCCAACACCCTCCTCCCAAAAAACCCCAAACACCTGCCTCTTAGAGAAACCGACACAAAGGGAGGGAGGCAGGAAGAGAGGAGGGAAAGAATTTCGCCTGCCTCTTGCTGTTCCCTACTGCTCACCACCAGTGAGGCCTGACCAACGTGAGCTGACTCAACTGATTGCCTGTAACATGATTGTACCCCTTAATCAAAGTGATGTCATCCTCTGATTTCAGAAAGTGAGGGATAGTCAAATTAACAATGGCTCGAGTAGGCTCCTAATGGCGGAGGACTGCGGAGGGGCTCAGGGCTGCATTCCAATGAAGTGCGCTGGGATTTCTGAGCTAACAAGGGTGCCATAAGTCTTAATTACCTGGAACCAAGGCCTCACCTTGCTGTGCATCCCCAGGGAGTGCCAGTGAAGTCAATGGGAGCTTTGCCTGCAGTTCAGCCCCGTGAAAACTTGCCTGCAAATATTTGCAAATTACCTTGAGTGCCTCTGAAGGAAACAAGAGGGAATTATTTATTTTTAGAATGCTGGCAGAGCCCAGGCCCTGCCTTGCCTGTCACATACCTCGGTGTGACTCTGCACTGGGGGCTGATTTCCTTCTGGGGGATGGAGGCACCTCATAGGTGTGCCCTCAGTCAGGCCTCTGCTAATGTCCCGGTACTCCCGGCTCTGACTTCGCAACAATCTCCAGAAAGCCTAATGCATTTTCCATTAGAGGGCTGATTTGTTCTTCCTTTTCTACCAGTGGAAAGCAATCTCCCCCATGCGGAGGACATCAAGTGCCTCCCAGCCTGCTCTCCTGCCCCTCTGGAAGGAGGTGCTGGCAATGCCCCTGCTCCCTTCTCCCGACACTAGCTTTCATCTGGCAGTGCATCGGAGTCTTGCCTCTTCTCTGGGGACAGCCATATCTGCCCAAGAGGGTCGCTTTTAGCCAGGACCAGTGAAGGCTAGACGACATCACACCCTTACAGGCTTTACCTGCCAGCATGCCCACAAGACACACTGCCAGAGAGCCTGATTACAGGCTCAGTGCAAACCACCACGCCTCGGCAAGCAGAGCAGGCTTTTAAAACCGCTGCCTGATCCAGTCACATTCTCTCTTAAGCCCTTGCTGCCTCCCAGACTCCCAAACTCCCAAGCCTGAGTCTCTCTCTTTCCCCTCCTTCCCTCCCTTCCTTTCTCCCTCCTTTCTTTCTTTTGCATGTGTGTGGTGTCTACTGAGTGCATGTTTGTCCGTGCGTGTATGTGTAGAAGTTGACCTTGGGTCTCTTCCTCAGTCAAGGGTCTCACATTGAACCCAGAACTCACTGATTCAGCTAGACAAGCTAATCAGCAAAGCCCAAGGATCCTCCTTGTCTCTGCTTCCCAATCCCTGGGAGTTTGATACACACCAGCACACTTGTCTTTACACAGGTACTAAGGATCTGAACTCAGGTCCTCATGCTGTGTGGCAAGTATTTTACCCCCTGAGCCATCTCCTCACCCCCTTGGCCTGGATCTTAACCTTCCCCATATTCCTGTTTTCACCTCCAGTCTCACCTCCCATCACATCTGCCTCACTAGGGAGGTCTCTTCAGACTCCCACCATCACCACCACCACCACAGACGCCCCCTGTGGACACTAGTGAACATTGCATCCTGTTCAGACAGCCTGCTTAAAAACTGGCTTTGTTCCAACCTGCCATGCACCTGGCACACGAGACCTCTGATAATTATTTGTTGATTGATGAAACTGAACTGATGAATGATTGAACTAGATACTTCATAAATGTTTAATAGTAACAACCAAATTCCAGCTCCGTGTTAATATTATATCAATATTGGTCTCCTTGTGGCTTAATCCTAAACAGAAAGCTTCGCTGGAAGACATCAATGAAATGCTTTTCCACAGACGTGTGAGCAGGTGGGTGGCTGTCTAGTACAATTGATGTGCAAATGGGCCTTGGCGGTCAGGCTTGCATTTCATTGGGACCCTGAGCCTTACAGTCAAAGCCTTCCCAGCGAGAAAAAGATTCTCTGTTGAATTTTAAGTCTCCTTCCCTTATATTCTGAACAACAAAACAAATGGGGGGAGGGGAGGAGAGGAGAGAGAAACCACTGTGCAGTTCCAAGTGCCAGAATAGCTGTGCTCATCTGAGAAAACACCCCGATCGTCAATGAACCGTGCTTAAAGCCTGCCATTTCCCTGCTCACTTCTCAGAAAAGCATCACCCTGAGAAGAAGTCACTCTTGAATGCAAACTTGGTGACTTCCAGAATCACCCAGCGTATTGACTTGCCTAATTCTCACTTCTGGAATGGGCTGTCTCTCTCAGCCACTAGATGAGCATTGATTCCCGGGGTGACCACAGACTGAGACACAGACAGTGGCATTAACCCATTACTGGTGATGGATATGCAGATGGAGCGAGGACAATAGGAAGACAGCCCTGCCTCACTTCCCTGGTCTTGTCAAAAAGTCACAGAAATATTAATCCTCTTGGAACGCTTAGTAACACATATAGAGTAACAGTCTCCAGGAAGCTTGTAATTAGCCCTTGTTAGCAAGATCAACTAACGACAGTCTTACGCTGCAGGGACAGAAAAATATTGTGACTTACTCTGCTAAGAAAAATGGGTGGAAGAATAAATTAGGACATTCAAACTAAGAGTAACAAAGACACACAGCTCTAGCTCCTTTCCACAGATTGATAACATTAACAGAAAAGAGATACAGTATTAATAGACGAATGTATTATGAATGGTTGATTGATACACAAAAGGAACAAAAATCTCTCCACTGCCATGTTGCTATAGCTAATATTTATTAGACACCCACTGTGAATGGTACGACTCTTATCAGAGTCTAGGATAATAATAAATTACTACCTGTCACCCATATGTACAGGGACTTCATTATGTGACTAGGCGGCACTCTTATTAAGACTTTGGCATCTATTAAAAGTCTCATTTTGAAACAATAAAGCAAGGAGAACAAATTTATGAGTTGTAGCTCCTCAGTATTAACCCAAAGACTCAGCCTTGGAAAGAAAAAGAATTTGTAGGGGAAAAAAATTCTGCCCAGGAAAATCAAAGAATGTGAGTTAGCAGGCCTTCCCAAATGCCTCCAAGTGTGCTGGACAGGGCTGTAGCACATAGCTAATTTCACGGGAAAAAAAATAAAATTATAGACTCGACTTTGAATCAGACAGAGTCCAACATCCCTCCCTGCCAGGTTCTCCCTCATCACACATCCACGATGCTGCCCTGATCTTCGGATCTGACCAGCATTGAGTTTGCCACTTCCGCTGACGTCTGCAGACACACCTCACTCATACCCTCACTAGTTGCCATTGTGCAGTGGATTGAGTGCATGTTTGCAAAGTTGCCTGTAATAAATCCTCCCATCATTGCGTGAGCATCTTTTAAATATGTTTTTGCATTGCCTCCCACTAGGTGGTGGGACCTGTTTATTCCTCCTTGCAGGAATCTAGGAAGGTGTGTGCCAAAACAATACCACAGCTGTGATATGGCATCACCTTCTGAACCTTGTCCCGAAGAGGCAAGCAGATCCACTCTTACTTTCTTACAACACAGGGCCACCAAAGGAAGAAGCCCAGGCTAGCCCTCTTGATAAAAACTCTTGCTGATAGAAAAGCCCAGTCAAGAGCGACTCTCAACTGCCAACCATGTGAGACCAACAGAACCAACAGAATGTATGCAGCCATCCCTTCATGTCTATTTACATTGGACCCTCTATTCAAATCATGTCACATTGCCAGGTGACAATCATTGCCCAAGTGACTCCAGCAGAAGAGGCATCCGGTTGAACCAGTGCACGTTGCTGACTCCAAGAATCACAAACAAAATCATTATTACTTTGGACAGCTCAAATTTGGACCCAGTAATGGGTAAGTGGGTGGTTGACAGCATGACGGACACTTGAGAACTTTGCACAGTGGTTCGTCCTAACCCCATCTGAGGAACAACCGCCTCCAGGATGGTGTTAACCTGTGGAGCTAAGGAATTTCTCCTCCTTTCTTCCTCATCTTGTCTCAAAGCAATTCACACTGAGACTGAACTGTTTAACCTGCCTGTGCCAAGGGAATAATAAACACGGGTGCCCAGATGCATCTTCTCTAGTTGGCTGGTAGTTTGTAGACAGCGAGGCACATGGAGCGTGTCCTCTCTGTCCTGGTGAGCCCCTGCCACCTCTGTCCCAGCTGCAGGATCACTGCCCAGGCCCAGGGCCTCCTTCAAAGCAGAGCAGCTGGGACCACTGGATGGAGAGTTAGCCAGAGATCTCCAGAGAAACAGAACCGAGAGAATGTGTATGCCATCCCTGGACAGCCACAGAGGCTGGCTTCCAGAACTCCCTGAGGATATCAACAGCTTCAGATGTTCAAGTCCCCTCCATGAGATGGTGCAGTGTTTGCACAGAACCTACAGACAGCCTCTGGGGTAGTTAAACCATCACTAGATTACTTACACTACCCAGAATTGGGTAAATACTATAGGTGCTATAGTTATTTAGGGAAAAATGATAAGGAATAAGCATACATGATCAGCACAGGCCACATCTTTTTCCTGAATAATTTTGACCTGTTGGACCCATGGTTGTGAAGTCTACAGACACGGAGACTCAGCAGTGTACTGCCTACAGGCCAGGCTGGCAGGATGGAGTTGCAGACACAGATTTCTGGTTGAGTTCAGAAGCAGCCTGTGGATAGAATTTTCTCTTCTAGGGAAGTCTGTCTTTGTCTTCACCTGGTTGAATAAGGCCTGCCCACTTTATGGAGGGCCATTTGCTTTCCCAAGGTCTACTGAGTTGCATGTCATTCTTATCTAAGAACGGCTTCTTGGCTGTAGCTCAGCTGGTAGAGTACTTGCCTGGTCCACATGAAGTCCCAGGTTCATTCTCCAGTACCAGATAAAACCTAGTATGGGAACATGAGCCGGTGACCCCAGCACTCGGGAGGTGGACACAGGAGGAACGAAAGTTCAAGGTCATCCTCACATGGTGAGGTCAGTCTGGGCTACATGAGACCCTATCTCAATAATAATAATAATAATAATAATAATAATAAGCAGGGGTAGGGGAAGAGCATTACAAAACTTTCTAGAATAATGTGTGACCTAATTGCTTAATTTCTGGGTTCTATGGCTTAGCCAAGTTGCCATAGGAAATTGACCACGACAGTTGATCTGTTTTTCCCCCTGAAGAGATACTCTGCAACTCTCCATTAGTATCTCAGCATTCAGCTTTATATGGGGACAGGCTTTTTCACAGAGGGAATCCAGTTATAATGAAATCATCCATGGGGTCTTAATTCAGTATAATTGGTATATTTATAATAAGGAGAAATGTGGACAAAAGACACGTATGTGCAGAGGACAGACGTGAGGACACAGGGAGAAGATGACCATGTGGTTAGAGAGGCATATCTATGTGTCAAGTACAGTCAAGGACCATCAGAGACCATCAACAAACACCAGACACAATAGGGGACAAGAAAGGTTCCTCCCCTGAGGTGTCAGCACAGCATGGCCAGTACCTTGGACTTCCAGCCTCCAGAACTTTCCACTGTCCAGTTGGAGGCACTTTGTCATGCTACCTCTAGGCGACAATACAGATGATAACTGGGAGCCTTGCTTCCAGGCCTGAAAGGAGATCACATCGCCTTCTCCTCTGGAAGGTGAGTCTGAGGAGAGCCCTAGGTGGGTCTTTTCCCCTTGAGCACACAACTCAGGCCTTTAATAAATCCTGGGAGACAGGCCTGAAGGAATTTGGGGAACTTTTTTCTCCCAGGAAGGAATAGTGCTCCCTAGATTTCTGGGTCCCAACCTAGGGTGGGTGTATGGAGGTTCTTGACTGTGAGTTGGGGGCGGGGTAGGGAGCTCAGAGCAGCATGTGCAGAAGGAACTGAGTCCAGCCAGTGTTGGTTATGCAGCGTGCCCTTGGTGGAGAAGTGCTTAGACAATGGACATAAGTCACCCTGGGCTCCTAAAAGGGTAAGGAGAGGCTCCAGAGCCATCACACCTGGGGCTCTCAGTTGTCAGCTCATTGTAATGGCTTTGTATTGAATGCTAAGCAGTGCAGACACATGGCCCCTTGACTCGGTCTAACCTTACTGACAAATGAAGCTCAGAGGTTACCTGATCTCACTAAAATCACCCATGTGGCCAGGATTCTAATCCAAGCAGGCTGACCACCAAGTCCTAACACAAACATTTATTTATTTATGTATGGGGGAGCCTGGGCATGTCAGGGCTTCTTAGCACTTGCTGCAAACAAACACCAGATGCTTACACCACTTTTTGCATCTAACTTTCATGGGTGTTGTGGGGTCCAGCTCAGGCTTTGCAGCCAAGCACCATTAACCACAGAGACATCTCTCCAGGCCCCTAACACCCAAAATTTTAATCACCAACCCTGATAACATAATGGCAGTGATACCATGACATAACTTAAATCCTGTACTTAACCAGGCCAACCTGGCAGCTCATCCTGGAGGCAGGTAATGCATACAACAAAACCAGACGGAGTGGGGCCTTGTTCTCTAGGTATTGACATTCAAGTAGACAGGAGGACACCCAACTGGGGATAATTATAAGTGACATTGTCCCCTCCTTTGGGAGTGCAGAAAGTTTAAGTTTACCCCCAGGGAAAGCTTGAGCTACTGGAAACTTGACCATTTTTAATGACTTAGCATTTTGCCCTCCAAACACATCGGCAGGTGAATGCACTTTATTAGAGAATGTCCGCAGCATGAAGGTGAGCGAGAAGCGAAAGGAAGTTGGTTAAAATTGCTTAAAATTTGAGGCAGCAGGTCCAAGTTGTAGCTAATCACTACCCTAGGCAAATCAGTAATTAATTCAGGCTTGATTCTTCCTCTTCGCTTCTTCCTCTGCTCATCTGTGCCGCCTACCTGACTTTCAGGGGTGGGTGGGGGACAGCACCAGTCAGATAAAAATGCTGTCATAGCGACTTGAGGCTGTGCATTACTAAGACAGCACATCAAGAAATGGTTTCCGCATTAATCACACACACACACACACACACACACACACAAATCATTCTTTAGGAATGCCATATACCTGTTTTTGAGAAAGGGTCTCTTCATTGGCATGGAACTCACCAAGAAGGTTAGACTGGCTGACCATTCAGTCCCAGGGATCCTCCTGTCTCTGCCTCCCCAATGCTGAGATTAAAAGTAAGCACAATTATGGCCAGTATTTTTACATGGATTCTAAGGGTCTGTATGGCTTACTTTCTCATTGCTAGGACAAAATTTCCAGCCAACTAAGGAAAGGAAAAGGTTTCATTTGGCTGACAGTTTTGAGGGGAAGTGTCCATCATGGCAGGAGCAGGAATGATGCCATCACATGAGCAGGAAGGAAGTAGAGAGAGCAAGGAGCCAGTGGGGCCAGGCTGTGACACCTCAAGATCAATTCCCAGTGACAGACTTTCTCCAGCAAGGCTCCACAACCTTCCCAGTCAGCACCACTAACTAGGAATTAAGTATTTAAACACATAACTCAATGGGTGACGTTTATATTCAAACCACCACAGAGCTCAGTTCCTCATGTTTGTGAGGCAAATACTTTACCAACAGAGCCATCATCCCAGCCTTCATCATACCAATTGTTGAAGATTGAAAACAACCCTTGGTTTAGGCTTGCGGATTTAGCTTAGTGGTAGGGTACTTGCTTCCCTAGCAAGTACAAGGCCTTGGGTTTTGTCCCTAGCAATGGAGCAAATACTTTTCCCTAATATATGAGACTAATGATTTCATTTTGCAGTAACAGAATTCTCTTTTTAACCTAGTAGCTTATGTAAGGCCCTGCTCATATGATTGGCTTCAGGCAGGGTTTGATTTAGAATCCAAATCACACTGTCTGGGTCTCCCTCAATCTCTTAGAGACTTCTCATGTGGCTTTTATCTGATTGAAATCTTACCAGCTTAACAACTCCAATAAAAAGAAATCTTTTTTTTCTAATGTAACATTAGAAAATATCCAAAGAAGATGCTACCTTGCTTGACCCAGAATTAGCCATTATGGTCAACAGCATGGAATGGCCACCGCTGGGTCCTATGAATGGGGAAAGAAGTGCTTATGAAAGTGTCCGTAGGACAGAAAATAAATGAGGATGAAAACAATCAATTTTCTGAAAAGGACTCAGTATAATTTTCAAAACAGTAAGAATAACAGTAATAGTAATAAGGATGGAAGACACCAGAGATTGCAGGCAGTAACTTGCTGCGTTTAATGGGGAAATGCCCGCTGCCTACGAGACCCTTTCAGTGGTACCAACACTGCTGAGAGATCCCATCACTGTATCAGCTGACAACATGAGGACATCTCTGCGAGGCAGCCTGGCTCATAGCCAAGAGAGGTGAGCCCTTATGGATCTCCCAGCTGTAGGTAGGGAAAGAAGGACCTCAGGGACAGGACATGGGTGTTCCCAGGGACTCCTGCCCTGAGGAGAATCCTGTCTAAATCTACTTAGATGTGCCCCACAGTGGCTTTCTAGTTGTTAGTTTTATACTACGGTTTTATGAAAAATATCCCATAACTCAGTTTTAATTTCCCTTGGGGAGACCACTTTGAAACGACTATCAAATCTCTATTCTCCCTTCTTTTTGCTACTCTAAGCAAACGGGGAAATATTTTCCCCTAAGGGACAATAGTCCAGTCATTCATGCAATAATCATTTTAATGTTATTTGCTTCTTTAAAAAAGAACAAAAGTGTTTGCAAACAGCCCTCCTCAGTCTGTATTTCTACAAGTTTTTTCCATGAGTAAGACAAATGACATGATCACATTCATTTTTAATTTGTTTATTTGTTGTTTTCATCTTGAGAAACTCCGGAATAGATGTAAATATCTTGTTGATGAAATTAACCAGCATATGTGCAATAATTTGTAAGTTATTTGGGATTCACTATTCATTGTCACACAACTGCAAGAGTTATTATGACCATTTTATAGATGGAAAACTGAGTCTCACAGAAGTAAAACATTAAGGTGCCACAAATAAACTTGAACTCAGGGTTGACGATTTAGCTCATAGGTAGAGTGTTTGCCCAGCAAACACAGGCCTTAGGCTCAGTCACCACTGAAAAAAAAAATCACAGAAAGACCAAACCAACCAACTAACCAAAAACCCAAGGGAAGTAGACTTGAACTCAAATCACCTGACCATGACAGATGTTCTAAACACTGAATGCAGCATTCCAGTGAAGCTTCTTTTTTCTAACTTATTGTTAATAATCAGATACATACATCGTATGAGCAAGTCTTACCCTCCTCTCTGTCCCCAACCCACTGAAAGCCCTCCTCAGTAGGATTGCTGGACTGGGCCATGTGATAGGGGGTTATGAATTGTACAAACCATAGGCAGTTTTTCTTCTTTGTGTGTTGTTAGTGGGGACAATGTCTCTGGATATTCTCCCCCACCATGGCTCTTACAATCCTTCCACCTCCTCTTCCACGCAGTTCCCTGAGTCATGGTGGGTGAGTTCTAAGTCTGCTTTACTGTTGAAATCTTAAGATTCTCTGGATTTCTGCTTTGGAATATTCCGGATATTCTCAGTATCTGTCTCCATTACCCTTTCTTAGATTATCTGACTTGCTGTGGAGGTAGGTTTCTTGCTCATCTTGTCGCTTCCTCAAAGGTTTCTTTTGGGCCCTAGATGATGGTTTAGGAGTGAATGGTTCATCTCCTGCCTAAGAGTCAGCCATCATCTCAGGTCCTGTTGGTGGAATTGGGTTGTCCATGGTTTTCACTGCCTTCTGAAAAATACAAACAATCTCTCTCTCTCTCTCTCTCTCTCTCTCTCTCTCTCTCTCTCTCTCTCTCTCTCTCTTTTGAGGTAGGGTCTCACTCTAGCCCAGGCTGACCTGGAATTTACTTCATAGTCTCCACCACAGAATGAGATCAGTATATGTTAAATGAGACAAACATTGTTAATTTGGTAAGATTCTGGTGGATGTAGCCTGTCTATAGCCTAACCACAAGACAAGTGGCTCTGGCCTTTAATTTCCTGTCCCAGTAATTGGTTACTTAACACACTGAGTTGTTGATCAAAGAGACCCATGAGGACCCAAAACAAGACAGGCTTATGTTAAAGCTCTTAAATACCTGCACCAGAAAAAGATAAGACCCTATTGCTGAAGATACCACATACTGTTGTTACACAACATGAAGAAACCCTGCTGGATCCAGAAAGGTAACCAGCTCCCAGATGGTAGCCTGTGTAGTGCTGGAAGGCATTACATGAGCTTCCAGGGGAAACTGGCCAGTGATAACCAGAGAAAGCAGAGGACATTGATATACAACATTGACCAATGTTATGAGAATACTGAGGACACTGCTAGATGGCAGAGACCAGCAAGTCAAGAAGTGCTCATCTGTGCAATGGTGGTGCTAAACCTAAGTGGGTAATCAATTGCTTACTAATTGGCTAAGAGATCCGCTCAATGGCAAAGAACCCTGAGCTGGAACTTAGATCCAAGGCAAACTCTTATGAAGACCAAGAACTTGGACTTCAAAGGGAAACCCCCACTAACCAAGGGTCTACAAAGAGGCTACACCCATTAGAATCTTGTCAAATCAACAATGTTTATCTCATTTAACCTATACTGATCTCATTCTGCAGTGGAGATTCTATTTGTATTTTTCAGAAGACATCAAGAACCATGGACAATCCAATTTCACCAACAGGACCTGAGATGATGGCTGACTCCCAGGCAGGAGATGAACCACTCACTCCTAACTCATCATCTAAGGCCTAAACGAAACCTTTGAGGAAGCGGCGAGATGAGCAAGAGACCTACCTCCACAGCAAGTCAGATAACCTATGAAAGGACAATGGAGACAGACACCGAGGATACCCAACATACCCAAAGCCAAAATCCAGAGACTCTTAAGATCTCAACAGTAAAGCAGACTTAAAACTCACCCACTATGACTCAGGGAACTGTGCAGAAGAGGGGGCTGAAAGATTGTAAGAGCCATGGCAGGGGAGAATATCGAGTCATTGCCCCCTTAACAACAACAGACAAATTTAAAAAAAACTGGCTATGGCTAATACAATTCATAACCCCCTCTCCCATGGATCGGTTCAGCAATCCCACTTGAAGAGGCTTTCAAGTGGGTTGGGGACAGGGAGGAGGGTAATGGGGGTACCATCACAAGACTTGTTAATACTATGTATCTGATTATTAACAATAACTCGAATCACCTGACCATGACAGATGTTCTAAACACTGCATGCAGCACTCCAAAGAAGCTTCTAAATATTTTTTAAAGCCATAAACTAGGTTAGGGTTGTTACTTTCCCTACCCCATTTTATAGATAAAGTTGAGGGGAAGAAATCTCAGCACTCCAGAGGCAGAGGTAGGAGGATGGTCGTAAATTCAAGCCAGACTGAGACTATATAGTGAATTCCTGGGTAGAATAAGACCCTACCTCCAAACAAATAAACAAAAAACAACAAAAGTTGAGGGGAAGAGAGTTGAATGCATGGACAAGACAAAAACCCAGATCTGGCTGACTGAGAAGTGGGATGCAAACAGAGCATGTCTCCAGCCTTACTGGGCTCTGCAGCTGAGCTGTGGTAGAAGTGAGAAGTGGGGGGCCTAGAAACTAGGAGTGGCTGGTGTAGTCCCCGAGCTCCCCCTGATAAACCCTTCCTGCCAAGCCAGCCAGTAGATGAACTCTTCAGACCTTGCTCAGAGTCACAAGCACCGAGGGAGCCTGGACAGAGGCCCAAATGCCAAGGAGAAGCTGTGCAAGTCACTCAGTGCCAACCTCGCCCACTGACCACTTGGGGGACCCCCCCCATGTTCACAAAAGGATCAGAGTCATGACAAAATGTCTAGTAAGCATTGAGGGCTCAGCAGGTCCAATTATCCACTGCAGTCAGTGCTCCTGGACCATGCCCAGCCCTCCTCCCGAGGGTGTGAATGGATGTGGTAACCAGAGGGCACTGACATACCAGGCCCACCCTTTCCCACAATCCAGGGCAGCCCTGGCACCCCTCACCAACCCTCAGCACCCTCCTCCAAGCAAGGAAATGACAAAACCCCCACTTACAAGTTAATCAAAATCCTGATGGTGAGTAAAAAAAGGGGAAAAAATCCCGTTAATTAAAATCTCAGAAGCCAGTAGAAACAGTGTGTGAGTGCTTTCTTCCTGTGCTAATCCTGTAGGAAGACTGATCCCAGCAAGCTTTGCAAGTCACAGGTGCTATGATTAGGCCAGAGCCTGTCATCAACACGATTCAAATAAGGATGATTTTTAAACGTCCTGAAATCCCAAATGGTGAAGGTAACTAATAATTAACAAGAAGCAGGCTTCTCCTTTCTTCCCAAGGGATACCCAAGGCTGTTTCCAAGCATCGTAGCTGTTCAAAACAGTCTCTTGAGTGTTTAAACAGTGTAAGAAGTATGTATGCATTCACTAGGTACTCTCTGAGCACCTATGACATGCCGTGTGCTCTGAAAGGTGCTGGAAAAATGGACTCAGCTTGCAAGAGACAACTATGAACCTGTCTATGTAGTTAAAGGTGATGGAGTGAAGGAGAAAGAAGAAAGCGAGAGTGAAGGAGGTGAGGACTCAATCAGTGTAGTCAGGGACAGCCCCCTGAGGTAGTTGTCTTGGCCTATTTTCTACTTCTAGAACTGAACACCAAAATCTGAGTATATGTAAAAATAATAAAAGCTTATTTGGATCCCAGTTCTGAAGGCTGGAAAATCCAAGATTAAGCAGCCCTTCTTGCTAGTAGGGAGTCATGCACCACATGAAGTCATGAAGGCACAGACTCATTGCATTAGGGTCTCACCCTTACATCCTGGTTGAACCTTAATTACTTCCTAAAAGTTTCGCTTCCAAATTCCACAGTCAAATTAATTTTCCTCCTACCTCATCCTTTACAATGGGAATGAAGTTTCAACTTGAACAGAAAATTAATTATGTCACAAGAAAAGCCAATAAATAGCACATGGCATTTCAGCAGAGGAAATAGTGGTCCAAAGGCCCAGAGGCTGATCTGTTTAAGGACACGCAGGAAACTTGGTGTGGTGGGACCTACTAGCGTGGGAGAATGGAGGGAAGTGAGGTGGAGTGGCGAGGACAGACCACCCAGAAGCTTCTCCGACATAGGAAGATGTTAGGATGTGATTCAGAATGATCAAGAGGTTTCTAGGGGCATTTGAGCAAAGGGTCATGAGTCCAATTTCCGTTTCTGAAAGTGTGCCCTAGCAGTGATGTGGAGAAGGGTCACACAGGGTGGGAGCAGGGCAGGGCAGGGGACCCGCCGCCCATGGGAGATGATAACCATATTCGCAATTGCCCCCCTGACAGTTCAGTTTGACCTTAGATACATAAGTAGTTGATATTTTCAGAATAGATTTCTCTGCATTTAGCAGAGAAATGACTTCTGTCATTTCATACTTTCTAGGGACTGAGTAGTATTTTTAGTAAGCTGCCGTACTGGTTCAGCCTCCTGGTGGCTGAGAGCTAGATGAGGGGCCAGGAGAATTGGCTGAAAGTTGGCTGAGCAACCCAAGCAGGAGAATGCTTTGCTAATACCTGAGGTCCACAGGGGCTGCATAACCATGCCCTTGAACTGCCGAGGACACGCTTGCTTGCTTACCAGGTAATGTCCAAGCATGGGGCCTTCAGGGCCACTGCAGACATGGACGGGTGTGATTACTCGTGCTGCTGGGGAAAGAGGCAGAAACCAAGATCTAGGCACCTACTTCTTGCACTACCTGTTCCCATTCAGGCTGAAGAACTGAAGCCGGGTTTCTGGCTTCTGCCAGCCACATCCTGACGCTTGTGGAAGGACAGAGGTAGAAGAGGTTGTTCAGTGTAAACCATGTTGAAATGTTATTTTCATTTCCTTGAATAGAAGGCTTCCACTGTGGATCTCCTTCTCCAGAGAGGATGGCCTTTGTGCAGAGATGGATGGCCCCGGGAGAAAAACAGAATCTTCTACAAGGAAGATCTCACCAAGCAGGACCAAGGCCCTGGTTCCTAATGGTAAGACAACCCAGATTTGCTTCCAGCTGTGGGGAAGCAGGCCAGAAATTCCGGAGTGGTGGGGCTCTGGCTTGGGCGCGTGTGCTATGTGATCCAAGCCTCCATCACTTATCTTGGCAGAAAGAAAATTGGAATTTTGGAAGAAAGTTTTGTGTCAAGCACTTGGATCCGATAAATGCCCTGCTCTTGGTGAGCGCTAAACATTCTGCACTGTGTTTAGCAGGGTGCCGGAGGAGCTCAGGGCAGTGTGCTGAGAGCACCCATCTGGAGCAACTTTGGACAATAGCCCAGGATCACTCACTTCCTGTACTGTACTCTCTTGTCTTCTTCCTATTTGTCCTGCACAGTGACACTTTAGGAAACCAGTGTGGAGAGACTTGTGCACACTGCCTGTTACGGACTGTATGCCACCCTCCACGCATTGTGTGTGTGTGTGTGTGTGTGTGTGTGTGTGTGTGTGTGTGTGTGTGTTTTCAGTGAGTGTGGAGCCAGTTGACAACCTTGGAGGTCTTTATTCAGGCATCATCCATCGGTTCTCTCAGTGGCCTGGAAGTCACCTAATTAGTTAAGATTGGCTGGCCAACAAGTCCCAGGCATTCTTCTGTCTTCAACTGCCAAGTGCTGGGATGACACCTGGATTTGCTTGTTTGTTTTGGTTTTGCAAGGTAGGGTCTCGCTCTAGCCCAAGCTGACCTGGAATTCTCTATGTAGTCTCAGGGTGACCTCCAACTCACAGCAATCCTCCTCCCTCTGCCTCCCCAGGGCTGGGATTAAAGCTGTGCACCACCACACCTGGCTTTTTTGTTGTTTTTCCATAGGTATTGGAGATTGAACTCAGATCCTCATGCTTGCTCTTTCCCGGTCTCCCATCCTATTTGATGTTGAAACCCTAATCTTCCATGCAACTTGATAATATTAGAGGTGGGGTGCCTGGAGGTAATTAGGTTTATGTGTTGGAGACTTCATGATGAAATGAATGCTCTTTTTCTTTTTGCATGTATATGTATATGTGTATGTTTATATGTGTATGTGTATATGTATATCTATGTGTGTGGAGGTCAGAGGTTGATGTTGGGTGTCTTCCTCTACCACTCTCCACTTTATTTACCAAGGCAGTGTCTCTCACTTGAACCCAGAGCTCACTGATTCAGCTAGACTAGCTAGCCAGCTTGCCCTGAGGTTCCCTTGTCTCTGCCTCCTGATCGCTGGGATTACAGACAGGCCACCACGCCCCCTGGCATATTTACACAGATGCTGGGGATCCAAACATCCTCATGCTTGAGTTCCTCACCCTGCTTCTGTTGTTTGTGGTGGCAATGAGAAGAAGGTATCTGCAAGCCAGGAAAGCAGCTCTCACTAGACATGGAATCTGTCCACACCTTGACCTTGGACTTCCCAGTCTCCAGAACTGAGGGAAATGCATGTCTATCATTTAGGGCACCTAGTCTACAGTGATTTACTATCACATCCTGAACCAGGGCAGTGTCAAGATGGTGACACCACAGAAGAGGAGAGAGAATTATAAGAGCACAGGCGTTGAAATGGGTTCAAATCTTGGCCTTACCCCTTACCAAATGGGGCATGACTGAATCTCTCTGTGCCTCAGTTTCCCTATCTATAAAATGGGAATAATACCTTCCTGTCAAAGCAGGACCTGTGCCCCATTAGATGAGATTATGTTCATAGCAGAGGAACTTCATGGATGTTTGTTGCTACTGGGACGGTTAGCTTGAAGTCACTGAGTGATATGTCATCACATCTCGTGTTAAAATCTAGTGTGTAAGAGACACTTCAAAGATGACACACATTATAATCAGCATATGGGAGACATGAGCGCTGTTAGGATCAAGAGAGCTGTAACTTCCTTGCTGCTGAGTCCATTGAGGACTGCAGCTTTGGTCTTGTCTCCTTGAAGCTGGTCTGTGGCCTTCATGGTCCATAGACTGCAGCTGAGATAAAGACCCAGCTATCAAACTCTCCGTTCTCTCAGGCGCTCCCCTATGGACACAAGCCACCAGGCTGGGAGATGTCACTTGGGAGAGACGCCTGGCACCAGGAGAGCTTCAGTAGTCAGCCATGGAGGAAGCTGCAGTGGGCAGGTCAACCCAGTGGAACCCAGCTGTCTTCTCTGTATGCCAACTAGAGATAAAATTTCCAGTCAGAGGCTGGGAGATGGACGAATCAGGAAAGTGCCTGCCATGCAAGCTGAAAGGCCCAAGTTCAGACCCAGAATCCATGGAAAAGCACATGTCGCACACAGTAGCACACTCTTGTAATCCCAACAATGGAGATGTGGAGACAGGAGGATCCTTGGAGTTTTCTGTACAGCCTAGTCAACTTGACAAGCTCTGCTCAGAAAAGGTGCATGACACCCGAGGTACCTAAGATGTCCTCTAGCCTCCACATGCACGCACACAGATGCATGCACATGCACACAAGTATAAATAAAAAAGAATTCCCTGGCAGCCCTTGGAATTGCAAGACCAACAAATGGTTTCCAAGCAGCAAGTCTGGAGTCCTTATGAAGCCATGGATGATGCGAACAGAGCGTTAGGAAAGAAAAGCTCATTTCAAGGGCTCCAGCAGAAGCACGATGACAGTGACCTTGGGGAGCACTGTGACAAGAGGCTCTTAGGAGAAAGCCATTCCAAAGAGAGGGGGAGAGAAAGAGAGAAAGAGGCCTGCAAACAGAGGGGAGCATTGGTGGGATGGATACTGAATGGGGAAAGGGAGGAATGTCCCCGAAAGCAAAGCCCAGAAGATTGTCTGGCCAAATCACTGGTGGCATTTGGATAAATTCTTGTCTTCTTGTTCTGAATGAAAAGGTTTTGTGGGAAACACGGGCCAGTGTGTCTCTGGGTCTGGCTGCCTTCTTCATTCTCTCCTCTCCAGTCACATCCACCTCTCCAGAAGCTTGTAGAACAACATGTCTGAGCTCAGCCCAATCCCCATTTGTGGATCTGTCCTTGGATCATCCCCTGAAAATACCCATGGGGCTCCCACCTCCTCATTCAGGGCTCTGTCATCTAAAATAATGTTGAGCCCCCCACCACTCCAGTCTCCTTAACTACTCAACTTTTAAAAATATTTTTTATATATTTATTTACTTGCAAGCAGAGAAAGATAGAGAGAAGAGAGACAGATAGAGAGAATGGGCATGCCAGGTCATCCTGCCACTGCAAACATATTCCAGATGCATGTGTCACCTTGGGCATATGGCTTTACATAGGCATTGGGGAATCAAACCCAGGTTGTTAGACTTTTCAGGCAAGAGCCTTAACCAATGAGCTGTCTCTCTAGCCCACTGCTTGACTTTCTTCCCAGGCCTTTTGAGTCCTATTATTGCCCTTCAAAAATACCTGTCAGTTGTCTCCCCTGCTAAAATACAAACTCACAAGGGCAAAGCACTGTGTGAAGTTTGGAAGACTCCCTGCATATGGTGGGTGGTCACACAAATGACAGGAACCATGAATGAACAAATCCACAAATCCCAGGCAGAGTCTAGGGCTTAAGGTATCTTGTTACTCCTCAGCAGGAGGGATTTGTGGATCTTCAGTTTAATTCTCTTCAGCCATTCTCTGCTTCCTGCTATTCCCAGACATTTCCCTCTCCTCAACTCTGTGAGAGCTCTTCTCTCC
>PVHP010025845.1:0-25305 GCA_004024765.1 Zapus hudsonius | reverse complement strand
AGCATTCCAGATTTGCTTGCTGCAGTCAGGTGGGAAAACACTGGGCTCTATAGCTTGGGGTTCTGGGGCTGTTCCTACTGCAGCACACCAATCGGGGACAGGGGCCTAGGAGGTGGCTCTAAGCCTAAATAGTCACATACAGAGGGATCCAGTCAGGTAAAGATTTGAGCCTGGATGGGGGCAGAACACCCCAACAGGAAAGACCTCTCTTTAAGATCAAACCTGGTGATCTTTCCACTGTAAGCAAAGCGGGCTGAACAGCACGCCCCAGGGTGCCTGAGTCCAACTCCCCTACCTGGACATGGGCTGAAACCAATGCAAAAAACCCACAGAAATCAAAGATGGAACTCCACAACTCAGAGCCCCCTAGTCCCATTATGGAACAGGAAAGGGGCAAGGAAGTGGACACAACAAATATACAATCACAAAGAGAGACTAAGATGACTCCTGACCACAACTGCAATGCAAACATGAAGCAGTTAATGGTTGATATGGAAACTATGAAAAAAGACATGAATGAGATGAAGCTAACCAACACAAGCATAGACTCCAGACTGAATTTAATGGAGAGAAATATGAATAAATTCAGAAACAAATTAAGTAAATTGAAGGTGAACCAACTATGGGAGGAGCTAGACAATCAATTGATTATATTTGATGAGGATTTAAGAAAACATAAAAATGATTTTCAGGAATCCCTAGCAAAAACAAAAATAGAATGGAAATTGGATCTCACCAAAGAATTGGAGACTAAAAAAAATTATAGCAGAAACCAAAAATGAAACTCTACATGGAAGAGGAGTAGGGAAAAATTTCCTGAAAAACCAACTCCAAATGGATAAGAGACCTCAATATAAATCCTGTAACCCTGAACACCCTGGAAGAAAAAAATAGGAGGAACTCTACATGAAATAGGTATAGGGAAAAATTTCCTGAGCAAATATCCAGCAGTCAAGGATATGCAACAATCACTTAACCAATGGGACCTGATCAGACTGAAAAGCTTCTGTACAGACAAACAAACCATAGTCAGAGCCAATAGACCCCCATAAAACTGGGAGAAGCTCTTTACCAGCTATAACTCAGACAAAGGCCTAATCTCCAGATCTCACAGAGAACTCAAAAAATACATAATAAAATCTCAAAAAGCCCCCTCACAAAATGGGGCACTGATCTCAACAGAGAATTCACAGAGGAGGAAAAACAAATGGCCTTGTCCCATCTAAGATAGTGCTCAGCATCCTTAAGCATCAGGGAAATGCAAATCAAAACCACAATGAGTTACCACCTTACTCCTGTCAGAATGGCAATTATAAAGAAAACCAACAATTGTTGTTGGTGAGAATTTGGAGAAAAAGGAACCCTCATTCACTGCTGGTGGGATTGAAAACTCATTCAATCACTATGGAAAGCAGTGTGGAGACTACTAGACAGAATATACATAGAACTACCAATGGACTCAGCTATCCCTCTACTCAGAATCTACATGCAAGATGTCACATGTTGATACAAAATCTTTTGTACAACTATATTTATAGCAGCTAAATTCAAAATAGCCAAGAATTCGAATCAACACAAATGCCCATCCATGGAGGAATGGACAGAGAAACTGTGGTATATTTACATGATGTAATTCTACTCAGCTGAAAGGAAAAATGACATATCAAAATTTAAGAAAAAATGGTCTGATTTTGAGCAGATCTTACCAAGTGAACACTAAAAAGATCAGAGAATTGAAAGCTGCATATTCTCCCTCATATGTGGTCCTTAACCAGGCTAAACGTCAACTCTATGCAGACTAGTAGAAAGAAGTGAGATGTTATGAATGAGGAGTAAGGGAAGGGGGGAGGGGAACGGCTTAAGCATGAGGCTAAACCAAATTAGGTTCAAAAACATAAAGTCCTCATGAGCATACTGTAACCTACTGAGCAAGTAGTGGGCATCGACTTGCAAGAGGGGCCATGAGATGTAGGGGAGAGAGTCTAAAGCCTGTGAATACTTGATCAGCCTGACAATCCCTGGTCCCATTCACCGGTTCCTTCCCTCATTGAGCTGTTGACCAAAGTGACCCATGAGGTTCAAAAAACAAGACAAAATTCTGTCAAAGCCCTTGAATGCCCTCCCCAGGCCTGAGGCAAAACCCTGTTGCTGAAGAAAGCACAGAATGCCATTGAACATCATTGATAGAACCTTCAAGGTCCGGAATGGTGACCAGCCCCCAGGTGGTAATTAGTGTATTGATGGAAGGCACTGTACAAGCTGCCAGATAAAGCTGATCAATGACAGTTGGAGTAAACAGAGAACACTGGCATGAAACACAGTCTGTGGCCATGAATAGGCTGACCATACCTCCTACTGGGAGAGAACAGCGAAGCAAGAAAGGAGCACTAGTGTAATGGAGGATCCTGGACCTGGGGGAGACAATCAACAGCTTTTAAATTCAGCCAAATATTCCACTTAGGGAGGGGGAGCCCTTGACTGGAACTCGGGATTCAGGGCTAAAGGCACCATATACTGTAGTATTGTGCTCACAAGAAAAGATGCACTATGGGAGCAATTGACGGGGAGGCTATTAAAATAGAATCTTGGTTATCCAGAATTGTGTTTATTTGTTAACCTAGACTGATCTCAATCTCTGGTGGGGAATGTGTTTGTACTTTTCAGGATGCAGTGAGAGAGCTGTGGCCCATCTAATACTTCCATCCAACCGTAGGCAGATAGATGAGATCCTGGCAAGAGATGAGCCACCTCAGCTATACTGTGGAGGATCCATATGGAATCCCACAGAGAATGACGGGATGAACAAGAGACCCACAGCCACATCAACACAGGATAAGCCAGGGTGACAGAAACAATTTTTGACACAAAGACCCCTAAGCTCACAATATTAAAGCAGCCTTAATACTCACCCACCACAACTCATTGAACTGAGAGGAAGAGGGGGATGGAATGATTGTGAGAGCCATGGTGGGGGAGAATTTCCAGAAGCATGGCACCCCTCAGTAACAACACACTTGGGCCAGGAGAACCAGGCTGAGAACTAGGTTATCGATGGTCCCTGCCACAAGGACTGATCCAGACAACCCATGGAGGAGGATATCCAGCTGATTGGGGATGGGGAGGAGAGGCATTGGGGAAATGGGTATAACAACTCATTGTTTGCCCACTAAATAATGTAACTCATTATGGACAATAAATATATATTAAAAAAAACTTTCTGAGGGAGAAACAATTTTAATGCTGCCACATGACTGTTGTTCAATAATTTTTTTTGTCATGGGTATTGATGAATATATTTCTTGTGTTTGTTCTTAAGGCTACAGAATGATACAGTTAGCTTCTTAAAATAACACATTTGAGCAAATGAAACTAATTTCTAAATCTTTAAAAATGTTCTTCAGGTCTGCCTCAGTTGTCCAATGGGTAAGGCACTGGTCTAAAAATATTCCTCAGGGGTCTTACTTTATCACTGTGAGTCATTTTTCTTTGGCAAACCTCCTCCCTTCCAAATTTTCCATATCTGTGATATTAGTGAAAAGAAAATTTAAATCCGACTGACATTTTATGGGCTGGTCTCAGTTGAAACAGAACTCTGGGGGTTGGAGAGATAGCGCAGCAGTTAAAGGTAATTTCCTGAAAAACCTGGGTTTGATTCTTCAGTACCCATGTAAACACAGATGCACAAAGTGGCATATCTGTTTGAAGTTTGCTTGCAATGATAGGAGACCCTGACACACTCCTTCACCCTCTTTCTCTCTCTCTCTATCTCTCTCTCCTTTTTCTCTCTTTGATTTGTCCTCTCTGCCTCTTTCTCTCTCTGCTGCTCTCAAATAAATAAATATATAAAATATATATAAATAAAACTCTGTTTTCTCTCTAAGCAAAATTAATAAATTATAATTCTCAACATTTTATTATTAACCCACACAGTATAATTCACCAAAAGTAACTGAAAATTGAAGTGGCCATTCTGATGAAAATTTTGAGTGAACATTTTAATATACTATTTTCCATAGAATCATAGGTATATATACTCCAAATTTGACAGTTGTTGATATTTTTGAGAAAACTAAACTATTATCCATAGTGAATGTGTAATTGAACACTATTATCATCAATTTATGAAGTTTTCTTTCCAGTATTTATGTTTTTTTGCTTTATTTATAAATGATCTACATTTAATTATGGTTAGTTTGCATATTTCTAAGATTCAGTCGTTTCAAATAGTGTATGTTTACAAACATGTGGAAATAGGTGTTGCCTCTTGCTATCTTAAATCCTGAGAGATTACTTGTTACTGTATCTTGTCTGCACTGGTCATGTGCAGGCAATAGTGATGGGTCATAAATCATAGGTGGTAGGGCCACTTGGAAGGCAGTTTGCACTTACCCAGGGCTTTCTGTCAAGCAATCCAAACATAAACTAGCAGCTTTTCAGGTCACCTGTGAAAATGGCAATGTGACCAAATCAAAGTAATAAATTTGTTGGCTCTGAACTACAGAGAATTCTATTAGACTTTCGACCCTCTTTTGGTTCATGTTTTCTAAATACTACAAAATGCCAAAAAATCAATGAAAGAGTCTGGTGAATTTAAAAGAGGGGATTACCAATCTCTACAGTATTCACATTGTGATTAACTGCTGCAGTTCTGGTAAATCCTGTGTGTAACATTGAAGGTGTATTGTCTGTCTAGCTAGCTAAAGTTGTTCCTCCCTGGTTTTTACTAACAGATTTTGAAGGAAAATATAACACTTGAGTAGCCAAGAGCTAGAATACATGCTAAATTACTGAAGCATGAAACCATGTCTAGATACGCAAATACAAATGAAGTCATAACTTGGTTATATATTTATTTTCAAGGAGAGAGGGAGAATGAGAGAGAGAAAAGGAGATAGAGTTTAAAAGAACATAGGTATGTCAGGGCCTGTAGCCATTGCAAATGAACTCCAGATGAATGTGCCACTTTGTGTATCTGGTTTTACATAAGCACTGGAGAATTAAAACCAGGTCATTAGGCTTTGCAGGTAATCACCTTAACTTCCTTACCCCTAAAATGTTCATAGCTCACTCTGCAGCATGAACTCCTGATGACTAACTATACACTCTGCTTAGTTTCAGGATCCAGAAGCACAGTGGGATCTAAGGTTATTCTGAGTGCAAGGATACTCTTTTTCTTGACAATAGAAAAAGATTCAAGACACAATCCTCTGTCTGGATATTGGAGTTCAGACATTTGGCTACTGTCTGTTGAGAGCAAAAACCAAAGCCACTGAACTCTCCAAATCAAAATAAATAAGATATTTAAAGATGTCTCCTGAGTTCTCTCAGCTCAGAATTCAGGCTCTTACTTCATGGGCTGCGCTACTTTGAAGACATGTTTAAAAACACTATAGGTTTTTCTTGAAATATAAGAAAATGCAAAAGCTATATATTTAAATGCAAAACATTTTCTGACCAAGTACTTTTTTTCATTTTTTAAGATGTGTAATATACATTAATATTTTGCCAGAAAAAATTAGAGATTTGGAGATTTCAGGAAGAAAATATATAGAATTGTTTGGGATTGTTGTTTTAGGTGGTAAATGAAAACCTCTACATCACACAGTAAATTCTGTTCAGTAAATATAGCATTTTAAGAACTCAAGAAAGAAGTGAGTGCACCTCAAATCAACCAACACATATTTTCAATATGTTTATGAAATAGCTAAAAGTTTGCATTAAATTCATTTCATTTCCCAATCACATCAGTCTAATTATTAAAACTTTCACTTATAAGATAATTATTTAAATAGTTAAGATAAATTTCCAATATAAATCTAATCTTTTATTGAAACTAGTGCACAATTATATGTGCACACACAATAAAGTATTATAGTGATAAAATAATATAGCTATGAAACAACTGTAACAACTTGCAAATTGCAAACTTATTTGAATTTAACTCTCAATTGTACTCTCAGTTGGAATCCATGACACAGATAGTCATTAAATAAATCCAAATTTTCTTATGCTTGAGCAATATACAAGAAAATAATTGAGAGCTCTGATTTACTCTTTTTTTGTGTGCAGGAGAGGAGACAGACAAGGTAAAGTTGAGTCCTTCCTCTAAGAAGTTATGCCCAGCTGATTCACTTAGAAGTGTTAATAATGGCACAGAGGAGAGGGCTCATTCATTAAAAGTGCTTGCAAAGCCTGCATCCCTGAGTCAATTTTCCCAGCACCCACATAAATCCAGACACACAAAGTGGCACATGTTCCTGGAGTTCCTTTGCAGTTGCAAGAGGCTCTGGCCTGAACATATCCTGCGAATTTCTCCCTCTACCTCTGTCTTTCAAGTAAATAAAATTTAAAACATTTAAAATCATGTGTTAATAAAATACCAAATGTGTACAGTGATTGAAACTTGTGAAAGTCTCTAGATATGCATAATTTTCTGGCATGTGTGCATTCCTAGAAATTTCAAATTCAGTCCTGATTTATTTTACAAAAAAAAAATGATATAATTCTATAGTAAGGCTGATGTCAAATCACCTTGTGCCTATGTGCTGACATTAGAATAGATACACCATTGATAACATCCACAGGAGATGGAGGTGTGAGACGAAAGATAAGTACCCTGAATCTGAGAGCAGTTGTAAATGAGAATAACCACAAAAAGCATATTCAAACACCAATTTAAAAACCAATACTCACATTATTCTTTATTACCCCATTGATGATTAACAAAAGCAGATGTTTTAAATCTAATTATTAGGCACTGACTTTTCAAGATCTGTTTGGCTTAGGCAAGGTTAAGGTATAGTGTTACATCTTTCATAATCTCAGGTCAGAAACACATTGTCTTCTTTGAACAATGCTTGACTTGACTTTATTCCATCAGTTATTAATTTTATAATGTAATATATGCATATCACAACTTTAGTATACATTTATTTTCTTTTAAAATTCTCATTTTATAATTTACTAGCCACCTCCTGTCCCTGGCTTCCTCTAAACACAAGCTATCCTTCATCCCCAACATCATGTCCCTTCTTCCAAGTTTTCATTTGGTCCAAATTTCTGTACACAATAGTGTTAATTGTTTTAAGCCATATGAAAACTACCATTTTGTAAATAACATCAGGAGTTATGTTTATCACTTCATGCAGTATTCAAAAGATTCACTGAAACTTGATCACCTTAATTGTAACTTCCATACAATTTGCTATATTTTCTTCATCCTCTTTGTTACCTATGACATTAGATTTGGTCTATGAATTTGTTATTATAAATGATATTAGGAACATTTTTGTATGTGACTCTTGTGATGCATATATGAGAAGTCTTCTGAAATTATGTGAACTGAGTTTTAAGTGCTCTGTCATAGGACATGTGAATAGTCAAATATATATTAATTTTGAACCAAGAAAAATTATTTCTTATATTTATATCACACATCTTTGTTTAAAATATGTTTAGTTGGTAAAATTTTAATGATGTTTATGTAGCACATTGTGAAGAGCTATTAAGATTTAAATATATTTTTGGGTTAAATTACATAGGATGCAACTAGGCATATGTGTACATATCTTATTGTACAAGGATGAATACTTGAGACATGTCTATAAATAAGATTGACCAAACTTTTGGAGGGAAATAAAATATAAATTAGACTTTTTTATAATCAGGAATATCTCTTCTTCTGTAGAAACGAAGTAGGTTTTTTAGTGATAAATAGTTAAATCTGAACTAATGAATATCAAATGGTTAAACATTTGGAGAGACAGAAAATATAAGGTTTTTATGTGAAACACACATATTTTTTCATGTATATCTTAACATAATATATAAAAACACCAAAGTGAAAGAAGTTGAAAGTAACACTCTTCAGAAATAATTTATCCAAAACTCACGTGGTTTCTGATTATATTATTATTATAGAATGACTGACTTCTCCCTGCTTTATGAGAAGCATAACTTATGCAACTTAGAGTAAACATAGTGCCCTAGTTAGGCTTCTGTTGCCTCACATTAGCAGAAATTGGCAAGAGGCGGATTCAGCTTTTTAAAGGATGGACAAACTTTTCAAGTAGACAACGAATAAACATAAAATTTTGTCATTAATTTATTTTAAAAATCCCTATACCTGGGAAGTTTATAGGGCCTGAAAAGGAAGGTACTACTTACTATTGTTTAGCTAAATGGCCTCTAAATTACCCTCTAAGTATTTATGTTTATTCTTATAGAATCTTGGTACACTTACTTTTTTTTGGTGGGTGGGGGTTCAAGGTAAGGTCTCTCTCTAGTTCAGGCTGAAATGGAATTCATTATGTAGTCTTAGGTTGACCTTGAACTCACTTTTGATCAGAGAAGCTTCTTCAAATGTTGCTACTGCTTCTAAGCAAATTCTAAAGAGGAGTCTGGATGGTGTGTGGAAAAATTGTTTTGAAATATAACTTAGGTTGTTCAGAAAACTTCTACTCTGAAGTTTTAGTGTTTCAAGGTAGAACAGAGAGTAAAATTGAACAATATTTTTGTGAGGTTCTTGTTTAAAAATGTTTTATTAGTATGAGATGAGGGGTCTAGGAAGATAATTTAGATGCTGTGGTGTTTACCTTGCAAGAATGAGGTCCAGTATTTGACGTCAGACACAAGTTTAGCAAACTGGGCATGGTGGCACATGCTTTCTATTCTAGTCTGGGGACACACAGACACAAAACTATGGGATTTGCTCAATAGTCTATATAGCCTACTTGGTTGTTCCAGGCCAATGAAGGAAAGTATGTCTCAGAAAAAGTGGGTGACACTTGAAACAACAAAACAAAACACTTGAGATGATTTTTTTTCTGAATTGCACATGCATGTGTATGTATGTGTGTTCATATGTCACCTGCAAACTTTAAACATAAGCATGTGTAATCATATCTATGCATATTTATATATGTCCACAAACTTGTTAGTTTCATGTGAATGGGCCATATGTCTTGTTCTGAATGAATATTTTGAAAGTGTTATATGCTATCTGATTCTTTGAAAACATGATGCTAAGAAAAAGTAAGCTGAATTTGTCAATCAGATCCCCAATTTTTTAAACTCAAAAGTATTCACAACAACAAAAAAATGCAAAACGCAACTTTAAATTTGCTTATTTAAATTTAGGACTTAAGAAATCTCTAAATGACATATGAATATTCAATCATAAAAGTGAGGAATCAAGAAGTAATTCACAATTTGGAAAGCTCTTTGAAGGCTAAACAGTGAATGTTTCTTCTAAGTTACCTTAAGCAATTAGGGGAGATTAAATTTGCTATACAGATTAAGAAAATATAAATTATGATCATACACGTGTTTATTATGCAACTAAAATTTATTTATATAAGTAATCAAGTGAGACAATGTCAATGATTGTGCACAAAGCAGAGAGAAAACAGCTACCTTTGAAGATTCCATCCTGAATCAAAGCAATCAACCGTTACTGAAGATCTACTCTATCCTTTGATGTGTACCAAAGGCTCACAGGATAGCCAGAGAATCTTCAGGAAAACTCTACCTACTATCTAATATAAATAACTGACCATGATACTAGGGCTGGAATTACAACCATATCATGAATTTGAATTGAGGTATATATTTTTCTCCTAAATTTGTATGCAAAAGAAAGTATTTTTTGTAAAATGTAACAAAGAAGAAGAATGGAAGTTATAACCTATATATGTGTAAACAATAACAAGAAGTTGATTACTCCTATAAGACTTCCACATACCAGAAAAGAATTGTATTATTTATCTAGCCCCAAATCATCATTTCTTAATAAAGTATCTAAATTATTTAACATTTGGAAAGGGGTATGCTAAACAATGGCAAACTGATCAATGTCTTTAATTATTGAAGATAAGGTTGCATGTACAAAATTCTGATTTTATTGTACTCAATCCACACATTAATAATATATAATACTAAGGAAACCACAAGAAATTCTTTTCTTCTAAATAAGGACTCTTTTTCAATAAATGAGGTCTGAGGTTTTATGCTGGGAAGTCTTTTGTTTGGTTATTATGTTGCTGTTTGATTGTTTCTTCTCTGTATTTAAATATTTAATGAAAGGTTTTATCCATCTTCTGTCCAGAGGCTTTGAAGCAAAGGGCATAATTTAAAATATCTAGTAAGTAAATAAATGTCAGGATACTGAAAAAACATGAGATATGCAAAATATATTAAAAGCTAAATTTTAATAATGGAATAACATTCTACTTCTCTCTTGAGGAGATGCCGTTTAAGTAATGAGATTCAACTATAAAACATTGTTAAAATATGGCTGTGTAAAGCTGTTTCATAAATCTGTCGTGGTGTCAGTCAAATTGATATTGCTCAAAATGATCAAAATGATAAATTAGGTCTTGCTAAAAATTTATTAATTACCTAATCTCTCCCTAACATTTCTACTGACATGTTTTTAGTCCACATTGAGTAGAGAGGAGGTTTGAATCATGAGTAGGGGAGGCGGAGGTGTCCTCTTTATTAAATGATAGACTTCGGTGGTATTGTTAATATATACATGAATTGATATGTTTATGTGTGTTTATATACATACATGATGTATTTCTATATTATGTCTGTTTAAAATATTGCTTATCTATCTATCTATCATCTATCTATCAATCAATAAATCTATCTATCTATCTATCTATCTATCTATCTATCTATCTATCTATATGTGTGTGTATGTGTGTATTTGTGTATTTTAAACCAAATAGACAATATGCTGATAATTCATAAAGTGTAAATAGTATGCTAAATTTAGGTTATTTACTTAATGACACTCTTCAAAAGCATTTGAGTAATAGTTATGAAAGATAAGTTGTAAAGAGTAATAAGTAGAAGCCGGGCATGATGCCACACATCATTAATTCTTGCACAAGGGGATAGAAAGATCGCCTTGAGTTTGAGGCCATTCTGAGACTATATAGTGATTTATACAGTGTTCACAACAGCCTGGGCTTGAGTGAGACCCTACCTTGAAAAACCAAAGTAGTTTGTAAATGGAGATATTTTCTCCTTAAATATAGCTCCAGATTGATGGTCTAAAGTCTGCATTTATCTACAAGGCACATGCATGTTTGATCTCGGAATGAGCAAGTGGGAACAGTTCATACCACAGGGTTGTCACACATCACTGAGTGACCATGCTAGATCCAGAATGGTGACCAGATCCCAGATGGTAGCATGTGTAGTGCTGGAAGGCAGTGCATGAGCTGCCAGTGGAAATTGGCAATTCAATAATAATTGGAGAATGCAGAGACCAATGATATACAACACTGACTAATTTCACAAGAATCCCGAGGACATTGATATTTGCAAGAGACCACCAAGTCAAGAAGTGCTCATCCGTGCAAAAGTGTCATTAAATCTAGGTGGGTAATCAACAGCTTACTGATTGGCTATGAGACCTGCTCAGTGGTGAGGATCTCTTAAATGGAATTGGGATCCATGTCAAAATCTCATGGGGACCAAGAACCTGGGCTCCATGGGGAAACTCCCACTACCAGACAGCTACAGAAAGGCTACACCCATTAGAATCTTGCCAAATCAACAAAGTTTGTTTCATTTAACCTATTCTGATATCACTCTCCATTGGAGGTACTGTTTGTATTTATCAGAACCATGGACAACCCAAATCCACCAACAAGACATGGGATGATGATTGATAACCAGGCAGGTAATGAACCACCCTAATCTATCATATAGGGACCAAATGAAACCTATGAGAAAGTGACAAGACAAATAGGAGACCTACCTCCACAAGTAGGATAATCCATGAAAGGTTAATGGAGACAAAAACTGACGATACCCAATATAATCACAATCATTGTATTACTTGGCAATCATGTAACAAGATTGTTTTAAAATATATTAAGAAAAAGTTGCTATACATAAAAATCACTTAGAGCTAGTGCACATAAAATTACATATAATGGATTCCTCTTATAACAAACTTCACTGAACAGAAAATGGCAATCCATATTATTGGCAAAAAAGGCATCTCTTGGGATTGAATCACCCTGAGTTGTCATACTTGATTAAACATATATTATGCATTGTGAAATAAAATGCCAAATACTTGCACTTCTTATTTTTTTCTATAGGTTTACTATTAAGATAACAGTAATAACATTCAGTAATTTCCCAGTAACCATGCATTCCATGTGACTTATTATAAAAGCTTTAGGTGGATATGATATTAAGATCAAAGTGAAGTATACATTAGAAATATGACTAAAACTATTTATGTTACTATTCTTCATGCCACTCATACTGTAGTCAACATTCATAATACATTTTAAGTGAATGATTATAAAATAGACTATATTTATATGTTAATAAAAATTAAAAATACAAATGCAGTTTTTATTCTCTGAATATTTGAAATATTTTGGAGTACAACCAATGAAATGAAGTCTATAAATGATTTATATTTTCTTCTTTACATTATGACAGCAATTTATATGCAATGAATATATACTGGAATTACAATCTTAAAAAATAGAGTTAGCATTGTTTCCATATTCTTTGAAAAATAAGTTTGTGGTTATGATAAGAAATGAAGAAACACCACTGAGGCTGACAGCAAATATTTGCTTATATTTTTAATCTTTATTGTCAGCACTTTGCAATCTGGCTGTTATTATAGTCTGTGAAAAATCAACTTTGTTTTCCCATGTAAACTAATTTTCACAAAAGGTACCCATATATCATGCTCCTCTCCCTCTGAGGAAATCAGATTATAAACCTACCAGCAGCTGAACCAAAACTCATGATGTTTAATATCTCTCCAGCTTTCCTAAAGATGTGAAAACTACATAAAGTCTATATATTTAGAACTGATTCAAGAGAATAAAAATAGAATGTAACAATCCGCACTACCTGTTAATGTCATTCTATTACTTGTAATATCACATATTAGAAAAGTATTGATGTTAAGGTGACAAGACATGTTAGAAGTATACATGTGTATGTCTTTGTGTCTGTTTGTGCCTGTGTAAGTGTGTGTGTGTGTGTGTTTGTGTGAGTGTGTGGCTGTGTGTGTTCATGTGTGTGCATGCATGTGTGTGTGTACTTGTGGTGTTTTGTAATTGTGCAAACATAAATACTCTCCATTGCAGAAGAGAATTTAATTTAAAATTTATCTCACAATTTACTAATATAGCTCAGCTTTAAATTGGGTCATTTTCACATCTACAACAGTTTTTAGTTAGAATAGCCCTTCATAGAGTTTTTAGTTTGATAGCTGGGAACCTAGTAGCATATTCATTCCAAATAAATACACTTGTCAATAGATCAGGATAGCATTTAACATGCCTTCCTTTAATGCTGCACACTCTTCACAGTGATATGTTTATAATGCATTCAGATCCTCATCTTCATTATTTCCGACCAGGCAGTTCTATCCCTAACCAAAGAAAAATGGCTTCACCATGTCTATTTACAAGTGAAAAATGTACATTTTATAAATTTAATTTTTAATCATGGTACAGTTATATAACCTTTGACTAATTAAGCTGATAAAGTTTTAATTTGCCTTAATCCAAAATTACAACAAAACTAACATCATCATTGAGTATGTTAGTTTTAGCTCCTAAAAGAAGATGTCATCAATGAAAGTTAAATGTAATCACTGTTTTTCTTTGCCCAGCAAAATCCAAACTCCATTTTTTATTTTCCAGCACTTCTGAAAGTAGCAAACAATCATATTTCATCCTTTCTTTTGGATCGGTTATTATTGTTGCCTTTCAAAATACAAAAGTATCAAATAAATATATCCTAGAAATACACAGAGTATATTATTCTATTACTCCTGATTATGTAGATAATCAACTTTTCTTAAAAACACAAACTGCCTAAGAGGTACGCTTTCAGTGTTTTGATTCTCAAGGCGCAATGTTCTATCTTACAGGTTAAGTGCCATATTCTCTCTTTCCATCATCCACATTTAATGAAGAATTCATCTTCAAAGCACTAGCTTTTTCCCTTATTCCTTTGGTCTTCAACATTGAGAAAGTTATTGTGTACTATGTTCTTCTGAATTCATTACTTGCACTATGAAGTTTTGAAATACATGCTAAGAATAGGTAATTACATTCTGTCCTAGAGATATCATCTCTATAGTATTAGACATATTAATATTTCATAAAATATTTAAATATAATTTTATCATATTTACTTAGTATGTATAAGAAAGAAAACCAATCTGGCTATAATGGTAGAATAATTAGAATAATATTTTTTTGGAAATATTGCTTTGCTTCAGGAAAATGAAATGATGATAAAATCTATTCATGTTGTATTCCTTTTATAGCCTCTACTGTTCCCAAATCTGTGGTCGAAGACATTATATGCAACTATAAACATATGTAAATATTTATCTCATGGCTTATATAGAAGCATGTATTTATCTATGAAGCCTACCATGTCCAGAGGAACTTCTAGGTCTCTCATCCACTTTGAACTTGTCAAATCAGGCTCCATTCCTAAACTGTAACCTGTAAAATGACTTCTGATGTTAAAAATGCTTTAAACAATGGAAAAAGTGGACCTTCCCATAACTGGCTTTCATTCTCATAGCTGGGATCTTGACTTCATGCTACTGAGTAGGAGTGTGTGTTTGTGTTCTTGAGCAAAAGGAGAATTTAATATTCATTTATAGAACAAATAGTATTTTCAGTTGCCACAAGAACTAATACAGATAGCCCACGGAGGAGGATATCCAACTAATCAGGGATGGAGGGGGGGGAATTGGGGATTTCGGGATAACAACTCATTGTTTGCCCACTAAATAATGTAACTCATTATGGACAATAAATATATATTTTAAAAAAATGTGTCACCATCAAAATGGCATGGTTTATTATTTGGAAACACACTCTGGAAAATATAATATATTGTGGCCATTGTGCAATCAAATTTATAGTAAAGTTTATTTATTTTAAAGTTTTTTTTTAATAAATACTGCAGAGAACATATTTTACTAATGTTTTGTGTATGTTGTGCATATTAGTTTTAAAATTTAATTTTCATTTAGAAGTGCAAATTATATTTATGATACAGGTTTTGTGTATATAATTAAATTATACATATATGCACGCATACATGAAAATTTATGGCATAGAAAATCAAATAATTAAAAATTCCATACCTTACTACATTTTTTAAGTGTGGAGGGGATTGCTCAGCATTCTTCAATAATGCAATTGGTTGTCACTAATTTTATCCAGCATGTTATACAGTATGTCTATTGAAGTTATCCCTCAGGTCTAAGTGAAATGTTGTATCCTGTGACTAACATCTTTGTTCTGTCCTAGCTCACCAGGATGCCACTCTCTGCATCTTACAGAGAGTTATTTTTAAACATATTTAAAATGAATGATTTCATATTGTGCTTTATATATCAGACATTTCACTGAACATAATATCCTCCAAAATAATTCATATTTATACAGATAAATTATTTCTGTCCTTTTTAGTTAGGATGAATATATTTTGTCATAGGAACTTACCTCATTTTCTTTGTTCATTCATCCAGTGATAGGTACTAAGTTTGACGTCATTATTTTGTTATTGTGAAAAAATCTGCAAAGAGCATGAGGATTCCATTGGTTATTATAGTACACTTATTTTAACCTACTTTGTTATGTATGTTCTCCTTGATTCATTAAATGATATTGTCATTTTATTTGAAAGATTTAGAGAAATTTCCAAGGTCATTTCCCATAACTTCTATGCAAATGAGAACACTTCCCAAGAGTGTACCAAAGCTCTCTTTCTTCCACACATTCATCCAAAAGTTATTTTATTTCTCTTTGATAAGTCAGTCCAAAAGATGTGATGTGATATCACATTGTGAGTTTTTGGATGTTTATTTGTTTCAGGGCCTGGTCTTATTACAGGCAGGCATCAGACACTCTAAACTCTGCCTTGGCCTCCTGAATGCTAGGATTATAAATATTGATTTGCCTATAAATGAAGATTGAATAATTTGAACTGTTTTTCATACCCCTGTTGTTCCATCCAGTATCTTATTTGCAATATATTCAAATTTATAGTTGGTTTTCAATTGAATTGTTTAGATTTTCAGGTCTTTGAGTTTTTAATCTATTTTAAATATTACTCTGTTATATAAAAATTATCAATTATTTTCAAATATCGATTGCTCATCATTTATACTATTGTTTCTTTAATTATGATGAATTTTCCCCAAACTTTAACTTTTTATCTTATTTATTGCTAGTAGATAGATTGTATGAGTAAGTCTTTTGATGGTACCCCCTTTTTCCTCTTCCTTGTCCCCAACCCACTGAGGGTCTACCTCAGTAGGATTGCTAGAACAGCCCATGGGATAAGGCCTTATGAATTGTACAGCCTTAGCCAGGTTTTTTGTTTTGTGTGTTGTTTTAGTAGTAGTAGTTTTTGTTGAGGGGGTCAATACCTCTGGATATTCTCCACCACTATTGCTCTTACCATCTTTCTGACCCCTCTTCTGGAAAATTCAGTGAGCCATGGTGGGTGAATTTTAAGTCTGCATTACAGTTGAAATCTTAAGACTCTCTGGGTTTCTGATTTGGGCTGTACTGGGTATTCTTGGGGTCAGTCTCCATTACCCTTTCAAAGATATCTTACTTGCTGTGGGGTTAGTTCTCTTGCTGGTCTAGCTACATGCTCAAAGGTTTTGCTTAGGCCCTAGATGGTAATTTAGGAGTGTTTCATCTCCTCCCTGGATGTTAGCCATCATTCTATGTCCTGTTGGTGGAATTGGGTTGTCCACAGTTCTTGCTGCCTTCCTCAGAAAGCTGGTTCATTGAGACAAGGTTCCTCGAACACAGTTGGCTAAAGATATTTTATTAAACTTGCTTTTCTGTGATATTCGGGTTATATTCAAAAATTATTTCCCTGAATAATATCAATATTGTTCCTTTCATTATTTATGTAGTTTCATATATTTTGTTTTCACATATGATTTTAGGTCTGTATTAAATAGTTTGAATTACTATAATATTGTGATATGTTTTGAAATCTGGTAGTGGGATGACATTGGATTTCGTCAGTTTTCTCTTGATTTCACTGATTTTTTTAGGTACTGAGTATTTTTAGGAATATATTTTCTAATTTTAAATACAAAATTCACTGGAATTTTGACATGAATTGAGTACAATTCAGAGGTTGATATATATAGTATTGCCATTTTATACTTCTTTCCCAGATGGAAGCATGTGTAGCACTGGAAGATATTGCTTGAGGTGCCAGAGTAAATTAGTCAATGATACTTGGAAAAAGCAGAGACCATCGATATACAATAAAGACAGTTGTCGCAAGAATGCTGAACACACTGCTATATAGAAGAGACCCATAAATCAAGAAATGTTCATCTGTGCAATAGTGGTGCTAAACCTAGTAGGGTAATCAAAGGCTTATTAATTGGCTAAGGAATCTGCTTAATGACGAGAAACTCATAACCCATGGCAAAATCTTATGGGGACCAAAAACCTGGGTTCCTAGGGGAAATTTTTGGAAATTATAAATAATAGAGTTTATTTTCAGATTTTTTAAAAGATAGTTCATTGATAATGTATTAAACTACTTCAGGTTTTCTTATGTTTGAGGTGTGGATATCTAGAGTTTATTTCTTCATTTTATTTTTATTGAGTCATCAAGTTTTCTATATACATTTTTTTATCTACTAGTAGAGATCAGTGAATTCATTTTCCCTAATTTTGATTCATTTTGCTTATGCCTAATTACTCAGGAAATGAAATTCATTTTCTGAATATGTTTGCAAATAAACTATAGTAAATACAATTTAATTCCAACAAAAATATCAAAACTCAGTCATGAACGGACTAGAAAAAAAAATTGACTAGCTAGTCGGGCGTGGTGGTGCACGCCTTTAATCCCAGCAGGCTAAAGGCAGAGGTAGGAGGATCACTGTGAGTTCAAGGCCACCCTGAGACTACATAGTGAATTACAGGTCAGCTTGGGCTAGAGCAAGACCCCAAATTGAAACCCCCCCCAAAAAAAATTGAATAGCCAAATAACAAGGAATTAGAAGCAGTAATAAAACTCACATTAAGGTAGACTCTAGATGGATTTGTAGCTGAATTTTACTAAATCTTTAGGAATTAACATTTTTTTCCAATATTGGCTAGCTTTATCCTAAAGACAAAACCAAATGCTGAACTATGAATAAAGAAAATTACACATTTAAGGCCTGGAAAGTTGACTTAGCTTTGAATTTTGTCTTCAAAGCCTAAGACCCAGGTTTGGTTCCTCAGCCATGTAAAGCTAGATGAAGGAAGTTGTGCATGCATCTGGTGTCATTTGTAATGGGTAGAGTCCCTGTCATGGCCATTCTTTCTCTCTATCTCTGTTTGCAAATAAATATATACAAATATTTAAAAAATAAGGAAAATTAAAAGCTTATGTGTTTGACTATCATACTGCCATACAACATTAAAAGTATTAGCAAACCACATCCAAAAACTAACATACACAGTAGCTTTTTAGGATAAAATGGGATTGTTCTCTGGGATGCAAGGATGATTCAATACATTTAAACCAATCATGGAATTACATGGACTAACCAAATGTAGAGATAGTTTTACATATGCCAAAATACTCTTACAAAGCTTAGTATGATTATTGACAAAAATCACTCAAAAGTAATGAGTGGAAAACATGCACTCCAGCAAAATACTAGAACGAAACAAAACAAAACTTTTTTTTGACAATCCCATAGCTTATGTTGTACTCAAAGATTGAACATGAGAAAATGTTTTTATTGATAATATGAGATAATATTTTTAATTTTCACCCTGGAAATTTTAATGGTTTGCACTATATGAAGTTTATCCTAACATAAAAACCAATGCTTATAAATATGGGTTAAATACAAACAAAACAATACAACAAATGAAAATACTATTGTGTTGCTTGCCCTGAATCTTAAATTAGTGACATGCTTGAAAGTACTATAAATCTGACGAAATTTTCATTTTTAACTGTAGCCCACAGAGCTACTTAGAAACAGCATCGGTAACCTTAAGAGTCAATGTTGTGTAAAATGTTGACATTTTTGGTGTTTTTTATTTTGCCTCACACTGTTGTTATACTGTTTGGAAGATGATAACCTTCAAGATAAAATTCCTGTCATTTTATGTCAAACCTGAAAAATGCAAGTACAACTGTATAGGATGTCCTCAACAAATATGTACAACTGCCTATTCAGGCTATTAGACCCTCTGGGCTTAATTATAATTTATTCTAAGTTACCAATAATTTTGTCAACTATAAATTCAGTTTATAAGGGAGACTTCAGTGCTTGAGTGAGTGAAATAATTTAAGTATTCCCAGATTATTGTGTGAAACCATCAATGAAAACTTTCCATCAATGAAATTCTCTGGGATATGGATGGAAACATTGGCTGCCAATAACTTAGTGCTTATCACAGTGGATGCTTTGATAGGTTGTTGTAGTTAGCTTTCTCATTCTTGGAGCAAAACACTCAAAAACATCTAATTGGAAGACATGATTATTTTAATTAATGATTAGCATATATATATATAGAGAGAGAGAAAGAGATAGATAGATAGATAGATAGATACATAGTTTATTTACTTATTTATTTTTAGACAGACAGAAATATAAAAACCAGAGCCTTCTGCCACTGCAAATGAACTCCAGATGCTGCACCATTTTGTTCATCTGGCTTTTATTTGGGTTTATAGTCTCCAGGGAAAGTTTCATGTTGGCAGGGGAAGGCATGGCATGAGAAGAGACTGAACATCACAATGTGCCCTCAACAGCTTATTCAAAAGCCATAAGATTATTGGGGGCATCAGTTTCAAAGAACCACATTCCACCCATGCCCCCCATAGATTAATGACTATCTCATGATAAAGAAACAAGAGTATTTGCTTATCTCAGAGGGCACTATCCACCAATTCTTCAGTTTGCACTAGGTAAGTCTCATGAAAACATAACAATACCTAATATTTTACTTTACTTATTATTATTTCTTGTTGCAAAGCACAGATTTATCTTTTCATAGCCAAGAATATATGCTAAAATATACCTGTTGAAATTGCACTTCATGTGCTAGCATGAACATAAAAACAAATAGATTAAATAACCTGAAAATATCATCTAATCTGCATGAACCGCTGACATCTTTATATGAATATTTCCCACAGAAATAATGGAGCATATTCATATGTTTAAATCATATGTCTAAGTTCAGCCTTCTTGAATAGGATAAAAAATAAAGAGGGATAGAAATACATTTTTCATTATAAAATAAAATTAAGATATTTTGTATAGAAAGAACAGGTTTATTTTCATTTATTGAAAAGAGAAAATTGAGCATAAATTACTGAGGTTGGACTTGATCACATTGTGGGGAAGAGAGAAAGGAAAAAAAAGAGAAAGAAATTAAATTATAGAGATGAGGACTTTCTATAACCTGCCATCTGGTTTCTGGACAACCAGGAGAGTCAGTTTGCAATTCAGTCCAGTTCAGTTATCTAAGAATCAGTAGACACAAGCGAGGTAATTTTTGGCTTCTTTAAGTCAATGCACCAAGAGAACTGGTACTCAAGAAGAGGGTGGATGGATGTTTCAACTCAAAAACCAGGGGATAAAATTGTTTTCTTCCACATTTTTTGTTTTATGTTACAATTAATAGATGAATTTCTGTTTGCATTATGTCCTCAGCTAAAAACACTTTCAGAGACAGAATTTATAAACACATTTTCAATGCAATATTTTACATCTGGATTACTTTAATTAGGAATTTACTCATATCAAAGTCATTAATTTTCATCAACACCCACCAGCAAACTTTTATTCGCACGAATGACATATAAAGTGAGTGAAGTAAATCTGATTATTATATCCAAACATGTAAAAAGTGATGACTGTATCTGGATAATGGTGCACATTGCTTACTAAACAAGACATGTACAATATTCTTCAGAGAGAATAATAATAATTATTGAAAATACTTCATTGAATTCCCATTTTAGAAAAATGTGTGGTTCAATAGGTTCAAGTTGAAGTGATGATATATATTCATTTTCTCCTTAGCAAAGCACCGCAATACCAAGAAATGCTACTTAACATCAAATGCTGAAAATTTCTAACATTGATGAATATATTAATAGTTCCCCTTAAGTAAATGGTTGACAACAATAACAATGTATTCATAATGTTACTACATGCTATCTTTCACCTGAAAGATACCCTGCCTTGAAATTGTTTTCATGATACCCTGCAAAACTTTTCTTAAGATCAAACTCTTATACACAATATTTACAAAATAATACACCTATTTTTATGGTGAACCTTTGCAGATATTGCTTTTTTAGATGTTATTCTTTTTTTTCCTAGCTGAGTTTAGAAAGGGACCATAAAAACTTTTAAGTTAAAGAATAGGATTAGGAATGTGGATTCATATGACAGGTGGATAAAGCCATAAATTTGGCAACCAAAATTGCTGTAATAAAATGAATAGACATAGTAAAGAAAAGACACTTACTAAAATATAAAATTAATTCCATAAAATATATTTAATGGCATGTATGCAAATTTACTGAAGCATGTCATCTTGTCCCAACTCTTATGTTGATTGCTAATCACAAATGCTAACATAAAATAGTTATGTTTTAAGATAAACCTTTAATAAAATTCCTTCATCATGTGGCCATGCCTAAGAACAATTATACTGCCCTAGTAATAATTCTGTATTTCTATCATTTTGTAAGATTGAACTAGAACAAGTGAAGACAGAGCTCATCTTTTATATGCACTTACTATTTGTCGAAGATCAAAGGAGTCATACTGATGTTTCCTGTGATTTTAAGTGAATTTTCCATGGAAATGGTTTAGACCTAACAGATCTGATTCATGGTGAACAAAGAATATCTTTGTGGTGAAGAGTTTGGTAACTGTCACTGAAAATCTTGCAACAATAGCATTTGGACACGTTGAAAATCAATAATGTTTTTAGAGTCCATCTAAGAATAAAAGCATGAGTGAAAGTGAATTCCAAAAATTGGTAAGATACTTGTCATTTGAGAGTCACAGCTGGAGGGAACTGATGAGGATTCCAAGACATTGGAGTCACCAATCCTGGGGAACACACTCATAATCACTTGGTGAGAAGCTGAGAGATAAAGAGCCCCTGACAATCCTCTTCTCAGAAGGGTCCACATAGAACAGACCCTCATGTTGAGATCCAACAATATCCCACAGGCCCTCGGAGGAAGGAAAAATGAGTTATCATTGTGTGATAGTTCTAGGAGAAACCTGGAATGGAACAAGTTCATCCCACTATGACTACCCTTACTCTCTCACTTATGTGGGCTGAGACAAAAATAAACTGATTCTATGACTACATAGAAAGATTTAAGGCATCACAGAAGAAGGATATGGAGGTTAAAAAAAAAAAAAACTAAAAAGGTATGTCACTGTTAAAACCCATATAAAGTTCGAAATGCCAAGACACTAATTGAAAAACAAAAACTGAGATTTAAGCAAACATTTATAGAAAGCCCACCCTTTCTCATTTATAAAACTTGATTGCAGCTGAAAGTCTTTCAAGGGAAATGTGGACACAGGGAATATCCCCAGGGAAGTGTACAGTGAAGAAAGCAGATAAAATAGACATACATCTTAAATGTAGCCAAATACCTAGTCAGAGCAACAGAAGTCCTTCTTTGCCATTTTAACTTAAAAATAATTTATTTAATGTGTGTGTGTGTGTGTGTGTGTGCGCGCGCGCGCGTGTGTTTGTACAGACATGCAGGTCTTACTGTCTGGCCCACAAGCTTAATATTCCCTCATAAACACACAGAGCAGTGGACCACTTTGCATCTGGCTTTATGTGGTGCTGAAGAATTGAACTCAGGCCGGCAAATGTTACAAGTAAGCACCTTTAAGTGTTGAGCCTTCTTCCCAGCCCTGACTACACACCTTTAAGTTTCTCTATTTCTTCTGGATCTTTTTAACTTTAGTGATCATATAATTAAGAGAAAAGGAGTGTCTTGCTCTTTATTAACCCAGGAATCTGGGAGAAGACTCTTACAGAATATGGTCTTCTATGAAACAAAGGAGGTTTAATGTGTCTGGATTCGGACTATGTATCAGGCCATTCATCTTCATGATCAGCTAATAACAACAGCAGAAGCCTTTTCTCTCTCTTTCACAAACTAATTAAGAATAAAACACACTGGATGGGTTAACAGCACAACTTAGAACTTCTATCTTCTCTTTCCAGCTTAAATATGCAATATTAAGCTAGTTTTATACCACTTGGGCTTTCTGTGCCTCCAGAGAGATTCCCAGAAGGAAAGATAACTGCCTGGCATTCTATACTTTTCCTAAATTCTATGTGAAAAAACAACATAGATGAAGTGACATCTAAACCCACTAGGAACCACATTTTAGAAAACAGGACAGTAACTCAGATCTTGTTTTAATTCTTCATATTTCCACAGTGAAATATGCAACTTCTGAACTGAAGAAAGGAAAGAGCCTCTGGGGATTCAGAAAGTCATGCTAAACAAACATCCCTACCTTGGGGGGTGGTCGTGTCTAGGAAGGAAGTTTCAGAGACTCAAGGTGTCAACAAGTCTGGGAAAGTGAAGGGAGACCCTGTGATAAGACTATATAAAGAGCAAACATCTGCTTGGAGGGAAGTGACTCTCAGATGAAGCTGCCAGAAAGAGGAAGTGTTCCAGTGTGTTGGGAATCTGCAACTGAAGTGTGCTTCAGAGATGCAGCTTCCGTGAGTCCTCACCTTGCTGAGGTGGGCTCCTGGTGATTCCATTGCCTTTGAGTTGAAGCAGCTGTGGGGAGGTGGTCATCTGGGATGAGATGAGACTTCTCATGGTATAGCTGGTTTAGGTCATCCCTTGCTCCTGTAAGCAAACCCTCACTCTGCTTTGTAAGTAACCCCAGCAAACTCATTGGTTCACCAAATTTGTTTTAGTGCAATTATCCTTTAATCTGTCATTTGTGCCTTATTTGGGGAGAAGGCTTGCTTGTGTCACCTGTAGAAACGTTTTTCCTGTGACAGCAACACAATTCAACAAATCACCGCTTAATAATTAACTATAATGCCACATTAATGAGATTTTTAATAATAATAAACTGAACAGTGGAGTAACAAGAACAAAGCTAAATATAAAAGAAAATTGCTCTTCTCTTGGTACAGGATTGAAACCATCATAACATTTAAACACCCAGAAAGTTTCATGTAATATTAAATAAGACATTATAGCTCTGAAATAGCACATCTTAAAATACCTTATGAATGACCATAAACGCATGAAAATTTGTTTGATATAACTTTGATGTTTTTTTACACAGAAAAAATATGTAAGTATTTTTAATTGGTAACCCATGAAAGATATACACTGAATCCTTATCTGACTAGACTGTCCAATAAATAACAATGCACAATGCTTCCTTTTTGTAGACTAATGAGTTACTTTCAAGGAAACCTTAAGAAATTGTAGTCTATAGAATAGAATATTACATTGTCTTGTCCATTGATTTTATAAGCAAAATTCTCCTATTCCTTTCTGGGATATTTAGCTTCTCTATTATCTTTAAAGGACTTGAGTTGAATTCTGTCTAAAGAAATTGTTAGGGAAACCTCTGGCCTCCAGTCCAGGGAAACACTTGGAGACAAGGTTCTGGGCAAGCCAGCACTGACCTTTACATGAGTTAGTTTCCTACAGCATGGACTTAACCCTTTCTATAAAGCACCCTCCCACCCCAGGCTTCTGGTAGAGTGCAGGGCTAACAATGGCACATGATGTTCCATAGTTTTACCTGCCAGAATGTGATGAGTTCCCTGCAAGAAAAGCCCTGAGCTGAAATCCACATCTGAGCTGACAAATATCCAAATGGATCCTATTGAAAAAGAAAAGGTTTGTGTCTTCTGGAATGGGAATGCCCACTTTTAACAAACTCAAACAGATCCCAACATAAGCATCTTCATGCTTGATGGGTTTCACATTAATTATCATGTCATAGATCGTCAACACCAAAACTCTGGACATTACATAGCTGAAACCACTGTACTAGGAAGGGAACACTTTGAAAAGAAATCCATGGTATGAATTTTTTTATTGTAAAATGTTCTATAGCAATAAATATCAATCAGTGGGTAATCATTGGAGTGTGCAGTGGAAGTCTTGTCTGTAAACCGACTCATACTTGTAGAAGTGCATCCAGCTCACACTCTCAATCCCACTGTGATGGGGAAGGGTGAG
>PVHP010025844.1:0-25159 GCA_004024765.1 Zapus hudsonius | reverse complement strand
TCTCTCTCTCTCTCTCTCTCTCTCTCTCTCTCTCTCTCTCTCTCTGCAAATAAATAACATGTCATCCTACAAGTTATGAGAAGACAGAGAAGGAGAAGGGAGGGGAGGAGGAGGAAGACAGGGAATCCACGGGGCATGAAGTCGGCCACAGGCGCCACTCCGTCTGCAGCTGCCCAAGTTTATCTCTGCTCGTCCACCGGCAGTTTGAAACACCGCAACTCACTGATAACCAGAAATGACTAAGCACTAGGCCGTTCCCAATGTCACCCTCAAGCACCAATAAAAATCTCATAACTTCTGCCCCGGCAGTTTCGTGGCCGGCGTGCTGGTGAAGGGCCGTTCCTATCGCCCGTCGTCCACGGGTTACAAATGGATTTGGAATGGGCATGCGTCTTTCCTCGCTCAGCTCAGAAACCCCTAGAGCCAGCCTTCTCAAAGCTGAGCTCCCCGCACGGTTCATCCGAAGTGACCAGTGTCCTGGAGGGTCATGGGAGTGACAGGATCAAGGGGTAGTGGAAGCTTCAGAGGATGATGAAGGCAGGGACCCTGGAAGCAGGGAGACAGAGCATGATGACAGACACAGACATGGTTATGTTTTGAAAAATCATGACTAGGGGGGAAATGTGATGAATTTTTAAATTAAGGGCCTGACGTGAGATCTCTGAATAACTCCTCCCATCCACCAGCCTCAAGCAGAGCTGGCATAGGCAGGGTCTGCACTGATGGCCTTCCTAGCCAAGGTCAGCCTTCTGAACGGGTCAGCAGACCCTGCTGGCCATGTGCCCACAGTGGTCAGCCAGAAAGGGTTAATGACAGAGATGACTATTTCTGCTTGTTCTTTTAAACAATTTAATATCATTTGAATAGCAAAATGTATCGATATTTTAATTATTATTTTTGATTGCTAATAGTTAGAAACACTGTATGAACAAGTCTTGTGTTGGCTAAAATGTATAAATTTTAACAGAACGTTAATGTCTGTCCATGGGATCAACAGGCAGATAGTGGGACAGAGCATTGCGGGGTCCATAAGACCCCCATACCCAGTCTTCTTTGCCCCCCAACCTGGTGAAAGTAACACTATCCTAAGGTCTGTTGCCATAGATTATTTTATTCATTTTCAAGCAGATAGATACAGAGAGAGAGAGAGAGAGAGAGAGAGAGAGAGAGAGAGAGAGAAAGCACCAGGGCCACACCTTGTGGGTCTGGCTTATGTGGGTACTGGGGAATTGAACCCAGGGCCTTAGGCACTGGAGGCAAGTGTCTTAACCACTGAGCCATCTCTCCAGCCCACCATAGATTCTTGATACCTGGTTCTGAAATTCATGTCAATTGGTTCACACTCCAGGTACCTTTATGTGTCTGGCTTTTTAAAACTCAACTTTATGGCTGTGATATTCTCCCATAATGATGTGCTTAGCTGGGATGTGCTGAGTGTTTTCATTAATGACTGTTTTTTTGAGACCTCTTCAGTAGCCCAGGGTGATCTCAAATTCACAATCCTGCCTCAGCCTCCTCAGTGCTAGGGTTACATTATGCCTGACTTTCTGCTTTTCCTTCCCTCCCTTCCTTCTTTCTTTAAATAAATGAAGGTTCTGTTTGAACCAAACTGTGAACTTGGTCGTCACTAAGTGATTTGGTCAAGATGCGAATACTGGCTGCAGGCATGTTGCTCTAGAAAAAAGAAATAAATAGGACTTTCTACCGCCCTTAAAGGCTCTGCTGGGAGCTTTTATGGTGAGACTCAAGAATGTAAGAAGTTGCCGTAGGTTCTGGGAAGCCTCTTTGGAAATGTCCTTCCTAGAGGAGTTTAAAACTTGGCAAGAAACCCAAGCTGGCTCTAAACTAAGGTCTGGAGGAAATGCCTTCTGTCACTGCAATACTGTCATCTGAAGGCTGGTGACTTCCAGAGAGAGCGCCATCCTGGAAATGAACTAGAAAGTAAAGAAGACTTCATGGGGGGACGGTGAGGGGTGTGTGAATGCCACGGGCTGCCAGGAGAGACCAGTCACTAGAAGTTGACAGTATGTCCAACTTTCAGAGTCCAGGGAAGATAATGACTAGATGTCAAAGTGGGGAATTCAGGTTTTCACAATAACAATGTGTAATTACCCAGTTGGCCAGTAGGTGGCAGGTTCAGACAAATTATTCTCCCTCCTGCAACAGGCCTGGCTGAGAACAGCCTCTGTGAGCTCTGTGAGCTCTTCACAGGGGAGGAAGATGGGGGCGAGGCTCAGGTGTGGCTCCAGGGTGGGGAAAGGCTCGTTACACCAATAGTCTAATGGACGGAAAGTCCCGTATGAATCAAACTTCTTGTTCTTTTTTCTCTTCCTCTCATTAGGAAACATCTGTCAGGTTAGGAAAACGGTAGTTTGAGGGCTGGAGAGATGGCTCAGCAGCTAAGGCACCTGCCTGCAAAGCCTAGAAACTTGAGTTCGATTCCCCAGGACCCATGGAAACTCAGAAGCACAAAGTGGTGCTTGCATCTGGAGTTCATTGGCAGAGGCCGGACCCCTGGTGCACCCATTCTCTCTGTCTCTCTGCTTGCAAATAAATTTAAATATATAGTTTTTTTTAAAAAAGAAAAGAAAAATGGTAGTTTGAGATGTGGTGCTTTTGAGATTCAAGAAAAGCAAATTGTGAGAGACTATCTTTGCACACAGCGAGCCTGCTGGGACGTCGCCTTGACCGTGTCAACAGAAAACATTTACTGAAGTTTTTCCGTCTAAGCAGGGCTAAGCTTGCTGCTGGGAAGCGCGAAGTTCCCTAGGTGCAGGGTCTCTGGCTGACAGACAGCTCTGGCCCTTCACCTTGACCAAGCTGGATTCAGCCCTAGGTCTCCGCCTGGGAGGTTGTGCTTTCAGCCCTGGGAAGGAGTTCAGCACCCCCCTGCTAACCCAGCCACGGCCACAGTGCAGGGCCAGTGCCGTTCCCACACCATGCCTGCTTCTTTTCCTTTCTTTGCTTTATCAGGTTCCTCGTGTAGCAAGAACCAGGACTCTGTGGTGTGTGTGTATGTCGTTATCATGATCATCTGTAGAGTGCTGAGTATGGCCTGTGACTGGTCCCCTGAGAAGCACACTATGAATTGTCATGGCTCAGTAAGGGCAGGTGTTAACTATACCTGTCTTATGGATTTTTTAAAAATGTATTTGCAAGCAGAAAGAGATAGAAGAGATGTGCCAGGGCCTCCAGCCTCTGCAAACGGGCTTCGCATGCATGTGCCACTTTGTGCACCTGGCTTTATGTGGGTACTGGGGAATCGAACCCGGATGTTGGGCTTTGCAGGCAAGCCCTTAACAGCTGAGCCATCTCTCTGGCTCTGTTTGACAGAATTTTTAAATGAGATGAAAGAGGTTCAGCTTTCTCACAGCTACAGAACTATGAAATGTGTCTTGTCAGAAAGTCATGGGGACAGCAGCAGAAATTGTCTAAAAACACTGTGGTGTCTAACATGTGGGTCATGATGGTGGGTGGCCGGGGCTCTGCTCCTCACCCAGCATCACTCCAGCTGTGTTGTAAAGGAAGATCCCTGCATTGTTGGCAAGCTCACTGACTGCAGAAACAGACTGCTTTGCCCAGGGGCAGGCCTCAGCTGTAGAACTCTCGCCCTAGAGTGAGCTAACGTTTGTAGAGACCCGGAACCATGTCAGGCATGAGCCACACCCATGCATCTTCCATTAACATCAAACCTCTCGGATCCCAGTCCGGGTTCCTCCTACCACCTACTCCCTGCTCTCAGGATCTCTTTGGTTCCATCTCTGATGCCTTCAGCTTCTATCAGCTCTTGATCCCTCCCAGTCAACTCCAGTCAATTAAATCAATAACCAAAAGGGAGGCAAAGGGACTCGCAGCTACGCTCACAGGGCAGGTGTGGATTGCTCATTAAATGACTGCAGAAAATTGCAGGCCCAGTCTGGTGCCCGTGCAGAATGGGTCATGGTCACGGAAACGTGGCGAGCTTCCAACCAAGTCTCAACGTATGTCTCCGTGCTTTGGAAATGCAAGATGTTCAATCGGTCATGTGTTCATTCAACAAACATGTGACCCCGGCACCCACTCAGAGCTGGACTGCTCAGCCAGCTAACAGCCGTGACTTTGGGCACCTGATTTTGCTTCTCTGCTTCAGTCTCCTTAAGTGTAGAAGGAGGGAACACAACCCTACTCATCTTATAGATTCAATGCCAATAACATATGGCGAGCTCAGTAACAGCTGCTGTTGTTGGAGGCAGCCATAGGTGCCTGCCATCAGCACCCACAAGTAGTGCAAGAGCTGCAGACATACAAAGAAGCCGTTGCAAGTCTACAGTTTTTCTCTTTGCTCTCCTCCCAAACTCCCAATTGGAAATGTCCCTGTGGGACCCTGGGGCACTCGTGACCCACACCAACAGCCCCTGCGCTCCCTGCACAGAGCTTCACACCAACGGATGACAACTATTCGTCACTTACTGCAAGGCAGCCAGCCCATGTCCCCCAGCCCATCCTGACCCTTTTAAAATGATTATGGTGGGCATGTCCATTTGGAGCTAAGGCAGGTTCGTGTCAGCAATAGTGGCCTCCAAGGGACCCAGTAGGAGAGTAAAATTTAAGCCAGGCAGGGAGAGAACTCTTGTGCCCCAGCCAGAGCTTCCACATTGGTCACCAGACGCTGAGAAACCTCCTGGGGTTTTGAGCTGGGACTCAGGATGGAGCTGGAACAGCAGCAGAGGGCTGGGCTGGCCCTGCAGAGTGTCGAGGTGACACTAGGGGGCGGGAGAGAAGCCACCAGCTCTCACCACGCTTTGCACCGGCCTTCCCATCTAGGGATAGAATCATCACCATCCTACATCTCCAGACCTTTCCATGTTGCCAAGCTGAAACTACCTCCAGTCAACAAGGCTCCTTCATCCTCTCTCCAGCCCCTCAACCTGATTCGACTTTCTGTCTCTGTCCATTTAACTGATCTAAGTGCTCAAATAATTTGGAGTCCATAGCATGTGTCTTTCTGTGATTGGCTAGGTTCACGGAGTGTAATGCCTTCAAGTCTGTTTTGTTGCATGTGACAGAATTTCTGTCCGCTTCAAAGCTAAGATTGCATTGCAAGGACGGATGCATCACAGCTTGCTTACCAGTTCATCTACTGATGAACTCTGGGTTGACCCACGTTTTAGCTATGGTGATCATTGCTGCTGTGAACACGAGCCAATCAAATCTTTTCAATCCCTTCCAGTGTGTCCAGAAACGAACATGCCGAATCGTGTGATAATTTTATGTTTCATTTTTTTCAGGGACTCCATACTCTTTTCTACAAAAACTGAATTATCTTTCACTCTTACCATCACTAGCTGATGGTTCCAACTTCTCTACATTGTCATAGGCACTAAGAGCTAGTTGAAGGTAAAACCTAAAGCCTCGTTAGCTTACATTATTGCGCATGGTACCAGTCTGCTCTCATCACCTGTGTGAAGAGAGCCACCTTGCCACACGTATATGTCATGCAGAGTTAAGGGTACGTTTCACACCTTCCACTTTGAGAATCAGATAACGTCATCGTTTCCCTGGCTCGCCTTTCTTCACACATCTCTATCCTCTGTACGTTTTCTAGTTCATCTTTATCTATTAGAATGGCCTCGTCCCACGTAACAGTCTAACAGAGAAGAGTTCAAACAACCAAAGTTTGGCAATAAATTCTCAAATCACAAATAGTCCTAAGGCGGGCCACTTGAGGTTTCAGAGCATGCATGACCTCAGAGCTCTGGTAAATTCTTCCCATGTTCCTTTGCATGCTGCTTTGGTCCCAGCCTGCTTCGGCCCTCGAACACTGGACGCTCATGCAGCACAGATAAGTAAGAAAGAAGGAGGGGCTTCCCAAGATGTTATCTCCTGTGTTTTCCTCAAGCTCAGAATCCTCATGTCTTTTTTTTAAAAAAAAATATTGAATTTGTTTATTGACTTTCACACAGAGATGGGAGGTGGGGGAATGGGTTCACCAGGGCCTCTCACCCCTGCAAACAAACTCCAGGTGCATGCACCACTTTGTTTATCTAGCTTTAATATTCTGGTACTGGGGTCCTGGGGAGTCAAACCTGTGTCAGGCTTTGCAGGCAAAAAACTTCACCACTGAGCCATCTCTCTAGCCCCTCCTCATGTCTTCATGGACTGAGACACATGTGCAAGGGTACATGCCTCCATAGCTTTGTCGTGGTCAGCCTCACATCACTGGGTAAACTTCCAAACCAGACACAGGTTATGAAAGGAAGGGATTGATTGAAGCTACAGATCCAGCACTTGGAAGGCAGAGGCAGGAGGATCACCATGAGTTTGAAGCCAGCCTGGAAATACAGAGTGAATTGCAGGTCAGTCTGGGCTAGAGTGAGACTCTACCTTGAAAAAAACAAAACAAAACAAAACAAAACAAAACAAAACAAAACAAAGCTCTTCTCTTCCCAGCCTCCTTCCTGCACCACCCAGGGGTTCTGCCAATGGCTTTCGCCTCACTGCAATGGTCCAGCTCCTCCAGCCAACTCATTCAGCCCCAGAAACATCTAAAGGTCCTTCACGTACATCTAAAGGTTCCTTCATCTAGTGGGGACACTGGTGAGGCTCATCCCATTTTATTTAGGGTCTCTGAAGTACTTCACATATATGAAGTCACCGTTGCTCTGCAGTGAAGCTTCTAGTCAGCCACACGCCGCTGGGATGAATCTCCAAACCAGGCACGGTTTGAGTAGGAAAATATTTATTGAAGGAATAGACCCAGGGGAAGTTAAGAAAAAAGGCCCCCCTTTCACAGAAGCAAGCAGAGAGAGACAGAGGCCCACCACCAGCACCAAGCAAGCACACTGTAACACACCGTGATTCACAAAATGCAGATCTCCAGACCAGAGTTCCGGCTCTTCTTTTGCATATCGATCCTTAGTATTTTACATCCAAATTAGAAAGGGTCAGTCCCCAGGAGGCTAGGCCAAAGTGGCACTTCCTCCAGCCAGAAGCCTGGAGACAATAGTTTTAATAAATCCTTAATTCTTTGGGGGGACATTATTCAAACTACCACATCATCATACACGCACGTGTGTACACACACACACACACACACACACACACACACACACACACACACAACCTTTCAGGTCTGTGATAGGGCTGCCTTCCACTCTCAGGACTCCACGTCACACCTTGCTTCCAGCCCATTCCCACAGTCAGAAGCGCTCCAAGCAGAGCTCGGCCTTTGGTGACTCCAGCTTCTGGGTCCTCACGCAGCGCACAGACACTTTCTTCTTTGCGTGAATCATTTTTGGCCTATCTGAACTTTGAGTGTTTGTGATTCCAGAATATTGGAAAGCTGCCCAATTATTCTTAGATTTCAAACCGGAACTCGTTTCAAATCCCTCTTCACAGTTGTTCCATTTCTAAATATAACCTTTCCCAGGTTCTTTGGCATAGTGGTGGTCATTTTTTAAACTAAAACATAAAAATATTTGTGGGGTATTGTGTTATGTTTCGAAGCATGCATTTCAGTGAGGTTATACTGATTTATCTCCTCAAATATTCAAAGTGAAAACTTTCAAAATACTTTCATCTTGTATTTGGGAACCATACAGCACATTACTGTCATGTGAAGTTACCTTACTGTTCAGTAGCACATAGGAACTTCTTTTTTAAGAAAAAATTATTCATACCATGCGTGGTGGTGCACGCCTTTAATCCCAGCACTCAGGAGGCAGAGGTATGAGGATCACTGTGAGTTTGAGACCAGCCTGAGACTACATAGTGAATTCCAGGTCAGCCTGGGCTAGGGAGACAACCTACCTTGGAAACAAAGTGTTTAGCAATCACCAGTAAGAAAAGTTAATGAACTCAATTTTGTTATTTAGAAAAATAGCAGTAAAATAAATTTTAAAATATATTTATTTATTTGCCAGGAGAGTGAGCAAGAAATAGAGACAGAGAGAATTGGTGTGCTAGAGCTTCTAGCAAAAGAACTCCAGACACATGACCCACTTTGTGCGCCTGACTTTACACGGGCACTGTGGAATCAAACCCAGGCTGTCAGGAACTTTGCAAGCAAGTGCCTTTACCCCTGAGCCATCTCGCCAGCCTGAACTAATGGGCCAATTGTGCCCAACGATACAGGATGAGCTGAAAGCTCTACCAGCTGGATTCTGTGCAGCGACACTCTGTGCCCTGACTCAGCAGCAGGCACTTTTACCTGTACCTGGCTTTGACTCTGTCCCTCAAAGTTCAAATGTCACCCCAAAAGTCCATATTGGAAGCCCCTCCAGCGAGGGGTGTGCTGGAATGTTTGATCTAAATGAAACATTTCCTCATCAACAGCTTCGTGCTGGTTGTAGAAGGGCTTGAGGCTCGAGTTGCTTCCACATGACAGGAAGCGGCATGAAGACCCTCAGCAGGTGCAGGTCTTTCCTGAGCGTGGACTCAGGGCCTCCCAAACCATGTGTTTCATGAAACTTGTTCCCACAGACACATATTTATTCACCTCGGATAGGACACTGTTGACAGACCAAAGTACAACTGCACACAAATTAGTTTGGTGAACCAATGAGTTTATTGGTGTTGCTTGCAGAGCAGGGTGAGGGGTTGCTTACAAGACCATGGGTGAATGAAAGGCAGCCCCATCACTGAAAAGCCCAGGGGTGATGGGTGATGACACTCCAGCATGAGTGATGACGCCCCAGCATGGGTGACCACTCACCACGGAAGCTGCATCTCTGGAGCTCACTGCACAATCTGCAGGCAGCTCAGCTTGTCCAAGTGTACTCGTGTGTGTGGGGAGGAGTGGAGAGAGAGAGAGAGAGAGAGAGAGAGAGAGAATAGTAAAACGCTGTCCAATCTTCCTCCTTATCGTTCCATTTACTCATTAAACCAGTCATCAGGGCTAGAGATGGCTTAGCTGTTTAGGCACTTGCCTATAAAATAAATAAATACCTAAAGATCAGAATTCGATTCCCCAGTATCCACATAAAGCCAGATGCATGAAGAGGCCCATGCATTTGGAGTTCATTTTCAGAGGCTAAAGCCCCTGGTGTGCGCGCTCTCTCTCTCTCTCTCTCTCTCTCTCTCTCTCTCTCTCTCTCTCTCTCTCTCTTCGTAAATAAATAAAAATTTAAAAAACAACAACCAGTCACCACACTTTGACCACTGACTCTCAGTGCCTCTAACATCTGCTACCCCACCCCACCATTTGTGCAGGGTTTAGATTCTTGCAATCCTGCTTCTGACTCTCCTGTCTCTCTGTCCATCTGCAGCTGCAAGACAGCCTCTGATGCATCACAAACAGCTGCACACCGGCAAGGACCTCTCAGCACCTCCAGGATGCAAGGCTGCCTTCCCCAAGTGCCCTACTAGCCTCTGTCCACCCACTCTGCAGCCTAGACCCTGAGTGCCAGCCCCACAGAATTCACAGAATGCGCAAGACTCTCTCCTATCGGCCCTATGACCTCTCTGACTTGTAAAGTGTAGGTTTTATTATTATTTGGGTGTGGTAAGGCTAATGGATCAGAAAGCAGCTGCCATTGGAAAGCTGTTTACTCCCAGACCCCAAGGTGCCACACCATACCACAGAGCCATGAGGGAAAGCTCCAGGGTTGGTCAGGGAGAACACTGGTAGCTTTGTCTGTGGTTTGTGATGAAAGTAACCATCAAGGCAGGGAAACAGACTCAGGGCTGGTGGGTTTGGTTAATTTCAGTGAGCTTGGGCATCTAACTCCCAGGTTAGGGCAGGCAAATGGTGCCCCAGAGAGTGAGGGCTCAGGTGTACTCCTGGGGAAGGGCTATTCATCCATAGTAAGAAGATGCATCCAGTGTGAGGCCAGCCAGTGACTCCCTGCGCCTCTGTTCCAGAGAGAGAGACAGAGACAGAGACAGAGACAGAGACAGAGATCAGAACAAATATTAGCCCATTTGCACCTCAAGTCATGCTGGCACCAGCTGGAGTGAGGCACCTGAGCTCCAGAATTGATTTCCCAAGTGTACCCAGCCCATGTGCACACCAGACACAGCTAAAGGCCTCCTGCTACAGAAAGCTGCCCAGGCTCTGCCCACTGGGAAATGAGGAGCTCATCGCCTCACCTGGGCCCAGCTGTTCCCAGACACGAGCATTCATGCCAGGTTGAAGGCAGCCTGGTTTTACTGAAATCTGCAACAGAGCAATATATCCAGTAGGAGAGAAGTCTAGAAGGTACTGCTAGGCACTGGTATGAGTGGCCTCCACAAAGGGACTCCAACATAAAGAGAGGCCTGAAGAAACCCTTCAATCTCTGGGATCTTAGATTTGTGGGCTCCCTTCTTTATCAAAACACTTCTTCCTCAGCTCTTGGGTGGCTTTTTCCACTTATTCCTGAGAAAGAGAGGAGGGAGGGAGGGAGAGGGAGGAATACTGGCAGCTGCTTTCTAACCAAGCTCTTGGGGGTGGAGGGTTGGGGGTGCAGAAGGGCAGCTGCCTCCTGCAGGTTTCCTAACTCCCTAATTCCTCTGGGCTTCCTGCCACAGCAGTGCCCCCCGGCACAGCCTGGAGTCCCTGGAGGGAGACCATGGCTGCAAGCACTAGGTCAGCAAAACAATATTCATTTAGTCTTTGAAACCCTCTTGTGATTGTATGGATGTAAATGTATGTCCCCCATAGACTGGGGTACTTAAAAAAATTTTTTATTGATAGCTTCCATAATCATAGATCATAAGCCATCATGATTCCCTCCCCACCCTCCCCCATATCTCTTCCCCCTCTCAATTAGTCTCTGATTTGTTTCAGTCTCACCATCTTTCCCTCCCATTATGTGTAGGTGTTATCCGGCACTGCGAAGTCATGAATATCAAGGCCATTTTGTGCCTGGAAGTTTGCGTTGTAAGCAGTCCTCCCCTTCCTTTGGCTCTTACAGTCTTTCCTCCACCTCTTCCGCAATGAACCCTGAGCCTTGGGAAGTGTGATAGAGATGTCCCAGTGCTGAACACTCCACTTCTCACTTCTCAGCACTGTGGTGTCTTTTGTGTTATCCCAGTGGTCACTGCCATCTGAAAAAGAGAAGCTTCTCTAGACAGAGTGAGAGTAGTATTATCATGTGGGCATGCTCATTTAAAGAAAAAGTGCTTTGTATGAGTTTGGCCAGACAGCAGCAGGTGTTACTTCCCTAGGGCTCATCACCTCCCCCACTATAGGGTTTTTAACCAGGCAAGTTTTCCCTCCCATGAAGTGGGCATCCAGCCCAATTAGAGAGCAGTTGGTTTCCCCACAATAGACGTATCACTTGCCCCGGTTGGCCTGGAGACTGGGGTGTTTTTGATTAAGCTTCCAGCAGCCTGCTGGAGGAGGTGTCACTGGGGGCAGATGTTAAGTCCAGCCCTAAGGTGTGTGCAGAGCAGTGTTGCACTCCAGCTGTTTGCTGGCTGTTTGGTGATGTCTCTCTGCTTTGAATCTATGGAAGTGAGCCAGCTTCTTCTACCATTGATGGTGTTCCCCTGAATTCTGTGAGACTGAAATCAACCCTTTCTTCCCATAAGCTGCTTCTGGTCGGGTGTTTGTCCAGCAACGAGAAAGTAACTGCAACACCATTCATTCAGCTGTTTGCATGCACCCAACAGCAGGTACAAAGAGCAAAAACAAATTTTTCTTGAGGCGCAGGGGTTCTGGCTGAATAGTCCATTAAGAAAAGATGTGACTGGTTGTGGTGGCACATGCCTTTAATCCCAGAGCTCAGGAGGCAGAGGTAGGAGGATCACCATGAGTTTGAGGCCAGCCTGGGCTAGAGTGTGAACCTGCTCCAAAAAGAGAGGGGGGGAGGGAGGGAGGGAGAGAATGGGCACACCAGGGCCTCCTGCCACTGCAAACAATCTCCAGATGCATGCGCCACTTTGTGCATATGACTTTACATGGGTTCTGGAGAATTGAACACAAGCTGACAGGCTTTACAAGCAAGTGCTTTTAACTGCTGAGCCATTTCCCCAGCTTGGATCCTGTTTTTTGATTGGAAAATTGAGACCATTTAAAGTTATTATTGAAATGTGTGCATTAGTTCCATTGTTTCTTTTGGGTGTGTGTGTGTGTGTGTGTGTGTGTGTGTGTGTGTGTGTGTGTGTGTGTGTGTTTAGTGTTTTCCTATTCCTCTCTTGCTTCACTACTGTTCAGGTGTGATTTATTCTTTCCTGTAGCCTCACAAATGTGCTTGTCTTTCTCTTCAGTCTGAAGGACTGTTTCAAGTACCTTTAGTAGAGCTAAAGTGGTCATAAATTCCTTTAGTCTGTTTTATCATGGAAAGTTCTTTCTCCTATTTTGACAGGTAGCTTTGTTAGATATAGAAGTCTGGGCCTGAAGTCCTTGTCTTTCAGAATGTGAAGTCCATTTATTCCAAGTTTTCCTGTCTTTTCAAGCTTCTGCTATCATTCTGATGGGCCTGGATGCTACTTTGGCATGCTTTCTTTATTCTGTACACTTGCTAGTTTATAGTAATGATTGGACTTTTCATTTGGTATTCCTAATGCCTCCTATATCTGGGTTGGCATCTCTTTCCCTGGTTGGGGAAATTTTCTTCTATGACTTTATTGAAAATGCTCGCTTTCCTTTCATTCTTCTCACTTTCTTACTATGCCTATGACTCTGAGATTTCATCTTTTCAGTGCCCAAATGTCTTGAAACTCCTACTCCTACTTTCTTGTTAATTTATCTTGTTTATTAGAATGTTCCAGATCCTCTTCCTTGTTCTCAAGCTCAGATAGTCTATCCTTTCCTTGATCCATCGTATCAGTGAGGCTTTCCACAGAGGGTGCTTGTTTGTTTGTTTGTTTGTTTTGAGATTAGGTTCTGCTCTAGCCCAGGCTGACCTGGAATTCACTAGCCAGTCTCAGGGTGGCCTCGCCAAGTGCTAGATTGGCGTGAGCTACCACGCCGGCTCCACACGTTTTTTTTAATTTGACTTATTGTGGTTTTCATTTCCAGAAGTTCAGTTTTGAGTTTATTCAGTAATTCAGTATCTCTTTACTGAATTCCTCTTTCATATCTTCTATCAATCTCCTTATTCAGCTCTTTGTGTGTGTGCTCTTTTTAGTCATTAAGGAGTTTATTTTCTTACTTAATTTCTCTGAATATATGTATAATCATTATTTTATGTGCTCTGTCTTGGGTTTTATCTAATCATTCTCACTGGAGGCCATTACTGAGGAGGAGTAATGCAGCATTGACTTTCTTGAGTTCCTTATATTACTGCTTGAGAGCTCTGCATCTGGGACTATTTTGTTGGATTGTTTTAACTAGTTGCGTTCTTAGGTGCCTACTTTCAAAAGTAACATTCTCAGTCCAGGAGCTCAAGGTGTCGGGTCTTCCCTCTATGTTACTCTTAGAGTAGAATATTAACTACAGACCGGGCTGAATACTAGGCTATCCATGGTCCCCTGCTCCAAGAACTGATCCAGATGGCCCACGGAGGACGATATCCAGCTGATTGGGGATGGGGAGGGGGGCATTGGGGAATTGGGGATAACAACTCATTGTTTGCCCACTAAATAATGTAACTCATTATGGACAATAAATAAATAAATATATATATATATATATATGAATATTAACTACAGAAACAACCTCAGCTGCTAGATATGCCCATTGTCCAAATGTCACACTAGCCAGGTAACAACAGTGGTCTCGTTGACTTCAATACCTGTTGAATGTTAAACAAACAAGGATGGTATTGGAGAATAATAGTTGTGATGGTTAAGTTTTGTTGTCAACTTGTTTAGTAATCCACAGTAGTCTTGGGTGCATTGCTGAGGTTGCAAGGATTAACTAAGGAGGAGGTCCCTCCTCCAGAGTGGGTGGCCCTCTCAGTAGGAAGCAGGATGTAAGGAAGCTTGAGGGGGAAGGAAATCTCTCTCTTCCTCCCCCACTGTTTTGCTGGTATGTGTGTATGTGGTGTTAGTGATGGCTTTTCTCTTCTCTTTCTCTCTCTCTGCTTGGACCTGTGAAAGGGGCCCAGCCTCCTTTGCCATTATGGAACTTCCCTTGGATCTTATAACTTCAATAAACCCCTTCCTCCCATAACTGTGCCTGGTTTGGAGGTTCATTCCAGCGGCATGTGGCTATGACAATAGGATTGCAGTTATTAAAATTAGATGTGGGAGGGAAGTAGGCTAGGTGATGATAGGGACAATCATGTTAGGTTAACTTTGAAAAATATCAAAATGGAAATGTATCTGGAAGGGGTAGCTTAGGATATTGACAGGGCCCACACACGCCAGAGGCTGTTAAAGATCTGGAAGGTTGTAGTTATTAGGTAGAAAGATAAAAAGAAAGAGGGAAAGAGTGGAATAACAAAAGTATATGAGTTGTACATGGAACAAATAATAGCTCTTTCTGGAAGCTTCCACTGTTCTTGCTGGCAGGGTCAGTGTATGTGAGAACACTTTCTGGCAGCTGGTGTCATTTGATGCAGCGGGTCACACAGATGTGGCTTGTTTCACAATGGTTCCCACCGACTTCCTTGTGGAAATCTCACTTTGCTTAATAAGTTTCTTTACAGATCTTGTCTCTTGCAGGAAAAAGACCTTATTGTGTATTTTCCCAACTGTTTATTTTCCCTGGATTTTCTTGGTGAGGCTTTGAATCTGTCATCTAACCCAAAAGTCCTCCAAGATTAGTAAATTTTTTTTTGTCCAAAGACACAGTTACTAGGCAGTAGAGTTTTGAGCTTGGATCTAATTCCATTAAGTGATGAGTTTAATCACCCTGCTTTGCAATGCCAGTTGCAGCCTTTGGGAGCTTCATGGCCACAGGGATCTTCTCATTACCTGCAGCCTGTGCCTTGAACACTCTCCTTCAGTATCTGCATGGCTCCCTCTTGCACCTTATCTACAACAGCATATTTTCCGACTTTTTTTGTCCCTTTTTCTGATTTACTTCTGCTCACAGAACTTAATTTTTACCTGGGGCTGAAGAGATGGTTCAACAGTTAAGGCACTTGCCTACAAAGCCTAAGAACCCTGGTTCAATTCCTCAGTATCCATGTGTCATAGTTTGATCCAGGTGTCCCCCACAAACAAATGAATGTGTTCTCAGTGATCGATCCTCAGCTGATGGCAGTTCGGGAATTAGAACCTTGCTAGAGCTGTGTTGTTGGGGGCGGGCTTATGGGGGTTATAAGCCAGCTTCCCCTTTCCAGTGTTTGGCACACCTTCCTGCCACTATTTCCGGTGCTGTGGCACAGGTGATGTCCACCTCTCTGCTCATGCCATCGTTTTCCCTGCCAGGATGGAGTCTCTCCTCAAGTCCGTAAGCCAAATAAACCCATTCCTCCACAAGCTGCTTTTGTCTGGGTTCTTTCTGCACAGCAATAGAAAGCTGACCACAACACCATATAAAGCCAGCTGCATAAACTGATGAATGCCCCTGGAGTTTGTTGGCAGTGGCTGGAGGCCCTGACATGCCCATTCTCTCTCTCTCTCTCTCCTCTATCTATCTCTGATTGAAAATAAATAAATAAAAAGAACATACTTTTACCTGACAATGCATCGCGTATCTATTACTCATGCATCATGAAACTCCCTATTAAACAGTAGAGTCCTTGGTGTGGGGCACCGCTTTGCTCACTGCTGAATTTTCAGCACCCAGGACAGAGTCTGGCCCACAGAAGGTGCTGGAAATACACTGGATGGCTGAGCAGGCTATGGCTCATCCTAATGTGAACTGTGCACAGTTTTTTTTTTTATATTTTCTTTGAGAGAGTGAGAGAGAAAGAGACAGAGATAGAATGGGTGCACCAGAGCCTTCAGGCATTGCAAACGATCCCTAGATGCACGCACCACTTTGTGGGTACTGGGAAATAGAACTCAGGTCCTACTGCTTTACAGCAAATGTCTTAACCTCTGAGCCATCTCTCTAGCCCTGTGCAGTTTTTGAAATGGTAACTTACTTGGCTTTTCAGAGTCTGCTGTGATTCAAAATATTTTTACACTATAAGAAATTGTCTAGAATTACACTATCTCAAGGCTGGTAGGACAGGACAATTATTCAATGTACTTATGGTGTTACCCAAAGTAGACTCATTTTAGCCTGAAACCCTAGCTTCATTACCCTCAGAGCCAGGCTATTCTTGTACCTGGCCAATTTGGATGCCTACTGTACTATCTTTCTATCACTAGCATTATAAAGTATTTGATACCTATAAATGCCTAGAAAAATGTCATCCAGTACCTCCCAGTGTTGTAGTCAGCCATTCTCACTGCTGCAACAAAGAACCCAGCCAAAATCAGGTTGTGGAGGGAAGGGTTTATTTTGGCAACAGGGTCTTACCATAAGGAGGTCCCTCAGTGGATTGGGGGCAGGGAGGAGGGAAGTGGGGGTATCACACAAGACTTGTTCATACAGAGTTTCTACTTATTAACAATTTAAAAATAATTGTTGAGTGTTCAGCACAAAATGAGACATATCTCTATCATGCCTCAAGTCTCGGGGGAACATTTGTATGAGGAAGCAGAAAGAATCTAAGAGCCAAAGAATGGGAAGGAGTGTTTTGAAGCATTTCCTCATGGATGGTGAACAAAGAGGAAAAAAGAAGAAAGACTAGTCAGAAAGATGGAGGGGAAATGAGGGAAGGGGGTAAAAGAAGGTAATAGAAGGGGATTATGATCAAACGACATTACATGCATATGCAAAAGGTGTCAATGAAAAGTTTTTTAGGCTCAGGGGTTAAGGCGCTTGCCTGCAAAGCCTGACTGCCTGAGTTCAATTCCTCAGTACCCATGTAAAGCCAGATGCACAAAGTGGTGCATGCATCTGGAATTCCTTTGCAGTGGCAAGAGGCCCTGGTGCTCTGTGTCTCTCTCTCTCTCCTTGCAGTAAATAAAACTTTTTAGAAAAGAAAAGCAGCCAGGCATGGTAGTACACATCTTTGATCCCAGCACTTGGGAAGCAGAGGTAGGAGGATTGCTGAGAGTTCAAGGCCCTCTCAGCTCAATGTGGGTGGCTGCATCAAAATGAGAAGACATACAGCTGAGGGCTGGCCGTAGAAGGTTGGAGAACCACTAGTGACTGGGCATAGAACTTGAGCTGTGAGCAGTGCCAGCCACATAATGGTATTTATTTTTAGGGTTTTGAGGGTTTGGGGGGGGTTGGTTTGGCTTTGCTTTTTGTTTTGCAGAGATGGAAGTTGAACCAAAGACCTCACACACACTAGACAAGCTCTCTACCACTGAGCCACATTCCAGGATCTTAAATTTTTTTTTATCAATTTATTTGGAAGAGGGGAGAGAATAGGCATGCCAGGGCCTCTTGCCACTGAAAATGAACTCCAGATATATATGCCATTTTGTGCCTCTGGTTTTAAGTGGGTACTGGGGGTTGAACCTGGGCCTTCAGGCTTTACAAGCAAGTGTCTTCAGTGCCATCTTTCCAGCTCCCTCCCCAGCATTTTTTTTTTTTTTGTATTTTAAGACAGGCTCTCCCTCAGTTGCCCAAGCTGGCCTTGAACTTGTGATTCTCCTGCCTCAACTTCCTAGGTACTAGGATCACAGTTGTGCCCCACCATGCCTGGCAAATGTTGTGAGAGGAGATGTACTTTGAAAATATGTGATCCTTGAAGACAATACTTGTAAATTTCTTTTGTTATTATTGCCACTCTTTATACATGTGTATAATGTATTTTGTTTTGTTTTTGAGGTAGGGTCTCACTCTAGCCCAGACTGACCTGGAATTCACTATGTAGTCTCAGGTTGGCCTTGAACTAACGGCAATCCTCCTACCTCTGCCTCCCAAGTGCTGGGATTAAAGGCGTGCACCACCACACCTGGCTCATAATATATTGACCAGGCCACCAGCGTGACACAATGACTCTCCATCCTCTGGCTCTTCCAGTCTTTCCACCTCTCTTCCACAAGGGCCCCCGAGCCTTGGAGTGAAGGCTGTAGATGTCTCACACTCTGCTGAGCATCCCACAGCAACTTATTCTGCCGTGATTGCAAATCCTTAGGGGAGCATCCTGAAGGCAGGCACAGGCGCCTTATCTCTGGCCCTCCATGCTTACTCTGTGTCCATGGAAACAGCTAGTACTAGAGCCCTGGGGAAACCATACAGGAATAAGATGGAACATGCTTAATTGCCTTATGAACTCTCACAAGCTTTTCTTCTGCTTCTGTTTTATTGGTGTCTCTTGAAACTGTCACCTGCTGTCACCAGCAGCAGCCCTCAGGCCTGAACACTCCTTCCAACATTTGCTCTACAGTGAGTAGAGGCCCTAAGGGACAGCTCTGGTTCTCCCAAAAGGTCGAAATAAGTTGTTGTTTTACACATATATTAGTATCAGTATTTGATCTGTAAATTTAAGACAGTAAGGCCTAGGGCTAAGAGATTGCTCACTCACTTTCTCTCCAATGACTTCACCCTACAAATGTCACTCAGTGACAAGAAGGGAAAGGATGGTGACAGAGAAAACTAATGACTCAGCACGCACCGTGAAATGAATGGAGGGTCTTGAGTGGAAATGTGGTTTGAATGTAGGCTCGGGATGAGAGCAATATTTAGGGCTTTCTTTCCCAGAGATAATTTAGTGACCATGAGAATTTTTTATTATTTTGATTTTTCGAGGTAAGAGTCTCAGTCTAGCCCAGGCTGCCCTGAAATTCATTCTGTGGCCCCAGGTTGGCCTCAAGTGCACAGAGATCCTCCTGCCTCTGCCTCCTGAGTTCTGGGATCAAAGGCGTTTGCTACCACGCCTGGCAAGAACTTTTTAAATAATTTTTTCTTTTATTTCACGTGTATGTGTGTGCATGCCAGGAGCATTTTTTTTTTTTTTTTTGGTTTTTTGAGGTAGGGTCTCGCTGTGGTCCGGGCTGACCTAGAATTCACTATGTAGTCTCAAGCTGGCCTCAAACTCATAGCAATCCTCCTACCTCTGCCTCCCGAGTGCTGGGATTAAAGGCGTGCGCCACCACGCCCGGCAAGGAGCCTTTGCCACAGCAAATAAACACCAGATATTTGCACCACTATTTTTGCTTCCATGTTATGTGGGTGGCTTACAAATTGAACCTGGGCTGCAGGCTTTACAAGAAAAATGCCTTTAATCACTGAGCCATCTTCCCAGCCCCCCATTTAAAAAAGTTTAAAACATTTATTATTTATTTGCAAGCAAAGAGAGATAGAAGACAGACAGGGAGAACGGGTGTGCCCGGGCCTCTAGCCGCTGCAAATGAAGTCCAGATACATGTGGCACTTTGTGCATCTAGTTTTACATGGGTGCTGGGGAATTTGACTGTGGTCTTTAGGTTTTGCAGGCAAGCACTTAACTGCTGAGCTATCTCTCCAGCCCCCTTTTTTAATTTTTTTGAGGCAGGGGATCACTCTAGCCTAAGCTGACCTGGAAATGTAACATCCTCACACAGTACCTGGAAGCATTCTCTCTGCCCTCTCCCACTAAGAACTCAAGGAAAATCAAAACACATCAAATATTCAGGAGGTACTAACCACAACTGCTCTGAAGTCGTGGGAATAAATGTGCACAACCCCTGTCATCTAGCCTGGGCTAAAGCGAGACTCTACCTCAAAAAACCTGTGTGTGTGTGTGTGTGTGTGTGTGTGTGTGTGTAAAATGACAAAACTAAAATGATGGACAAACCTACAATTGTGATTGGAGATTTTCACTCAATTCTCTTCAGTAGCTAAAAGAAATGAGAACCAGTAAGTTTAGAGAGATCTCAACAGCCAAATGCATCCTTTTGGAAGAACCGGAAGTTACCTTTAAAATTATGAATGTGAGAACAGTTCTGAATGTAGGTCCAGACCACAGGGAAGCTGAGAGCAAGTACAAGGTGACTGTGTTCACCTGCTTTGCATGGTGACGACAAAACACCTGAGACAAATACAGAGAAGCTCCTGAGGTAATCCACTTAAAAGTCGGTGAGTCTTGTTTAGGCTCATGATTGGCTCTGCCGTTTGGGGACCTATGACAGAGTAGCCAGAATGTCACGTTAGAGTAAAGCTACCACCTTATGGTTACTGAGAAGCAGAGACATGAAAAGATAGGGTCCCTCCCTTCAAGGACATACTCCAATAACCCTTCCTTTAGGCCCTACCTCTTCATGTTTCCACACAGCAGCACATGTGGAGACCACCATGGGAAGCTTTAGTTCCAAACTCTAACAGTAACTCACACTCAGTCTGCATCCAAACACTGTTCACTGCTAACAGCCCGCACAGCCAGCAATCTCCCATCAATAATAAAATGCACAAGTGATTACGGGAGACTCCTAAGGTCCAAGTTACTTACATTCCTCTACTATCATGGCCATGTTGAACCCCTCCCTCCACTCGCCCGCTCCAAACAAGCTATGAAACAAAAACATAGCCCCAAATAATTTAGAAAGAAAAACCTTGCCCTCAAAGAAAACAATAGTGAGCAGAGAAGTCCACTTTTTTTAAAAAAAATTACTTATTTGCAAGGAGTGAGAGAGAGAGAAAGAGAGAGGAGAGAAAGAGGAGAAACAGATATAATGGGTACACTGGGGCCTCCAGCACTGCAAAGGAACTTCAGATTCAAGCATCACTTTGTGCATCTGGACCAGGGTCATTAGGCTTTGCAGGCAAGTACTTTAACCACTGAGCTATCTCTCCAGCCCTGAAATGTATTTTGCAAAAGCATTTATTTCCCGGATGAGCAAGCATGAAGGTGGGAGACCCGGATCTCAAATCAACCTCCCAAAAGTGGAGCCTTAGGCGTGGGGCAGGTGATGTCACCTGTGGTCTGTGCAGGTGCAACCAACCTTCGTGACTTCATGGGACACACATTCAGAAAATGGCATGTCCTAAAAGTGCAGTTACTATCCTTGGAGGACACTAGAACTCAGTGACTCTCCAGGAATCTTCCAGGCCTTCGGGGCAGATTGGGACTGCTAAGGCATCCAACCTCATGGACTGAGCAGCTGTTGGGTTCTCTGACTCTCTAGCCTTGCAGACAGCTTGTATCCTGTAAGCTAATGCACTAAATCCCCTTTACAAGACATGTTCATTCTATCCGTTCTGTTCTCTAGAGAACCCACCAACACAAGGAATCGATATCAACACAAAAGTGCGGAGGGGGAGCCTGGAGAGCCTGCCAGCCAGTCCTGGTGGGTCACCTGAAAAGATGCTGGAACACAGAAATATAGTATGAAAATCCCTATTCTAGCACACGGCCATTACAATGGAAACTGGTGTGGAACAGAAAAGAACAGGAAAAATGCCATTGTTTGGATAAATGTCCCTTGAAAGCTAATTTATTGGAGGCTTGGTTTCCCACCTTGGGGAACCACTGTGAGGTGGGAGGTCTTAGGTAATTGAAGGCATGTCTTTGTGTGTGTGTGTGGGGGGATAATGAGACCCAGTCCCTCCCCTTCCTCTCTTTAGTATGGGTCCATGAGGCCTATTGGTTATGACCTTAAGCCTTAAAACTTCAACCCCTAACCTATTTGATTCTCATTTCAAGTTGACTCATCTCAAGCATTTGTTAATAGGAACAAGAAAGCTGACTAGCAGCCAGCTAAATGTAAGCCACAGAGAACACAGGCAAGTATCTTCCTCTGCTCCCTCTAGCCACAGAAATTTCCTGCTACTAAGGAATTTGAGTAAATACAAGAGCCACAGGGAATGCTGGGTTTCTGTATATAGAATCAGCCCTTCACACTGGTTAGAAATGCTGCACTTAGTTCTCGTGGCCCAAGAATGACTGAACAGTCATTCTTAATTCTTTCATAATATTTTCAACCCTAAATACTTAATGCCTTCAGGTATTTTTTTAAATAAGCTTCAAACCCAGAAAAAAATGTCATTTTTCATTCTTGGTTTTCTTACTTGGTAACACAACATGAGCCAGGTGTCCCATCACTATATTTCTGTGTTCGTTAGCCACCAAGGCCCTAAGGTATTCTGTTGTGAGATTTATGATCATAGAGTTTTGGCTTTTTTTTTTAGCTCCCAGTTCTTGGAAGACCAAGAGATGGTATGACACATGCTTGGTATCATACCATGGTTAAGGCAGCACGGTGACAGGAAGCTAGAGCACATGGTTAAATACAGCTCATCCCTAGACAACCCATTAGTCCATGGATGGGTTAATTCACTCTGCATCAGATCCAGTTACATCCCAAAGGCTCCATCTCCAAATGCCATTAACATAGGACTGAAGATCAAGGTTCCAATACCTCAATTTTGAGGGGCACATCAGACCACAGTTGCCCAGCTGAAGAACAATAGATCTTCTCCCAACAAGACTCTTTCTCTGTCACTTATCAGGACCCTCTTCTTTCTTGTCTCCACTGCTAGAAGCCTGACTTGCATACACATACCTCCCCAGGGAATGTCATTATACATTCTCTATAAGTTCAGGGCTCAGCCCCAGGGGAGTAATCCCACTGTTGGATGGCCAAATGCATATATTATTCCCACCAAATTGCCCTGTAACAGGTACTTTTTAAAATATTTAGACCCATATATTAATGCTACTCTCACTTTTGGCTAGAGAAGCTCCTCTTTTTCAGATGGCGGTGACCACTGGGATAACTCAAAAGACACCATAGTGCTGAGAAGTGACAGTGGAGTGTTCAGCACTGGGACATCTCTATCACACTTCCCGAGGAGGCTCAGGGTCTATTGTGGAAGAGGTGGAGGAAAGACTGTAAGAGCCAAAGGAAGGGGAGGACTGCTTACAACACAAACTTCCTGACACAAAATGGCCTTAATATTGATGACCTCACAGTGCCTGATAATACCTACACATAATGGGAGGAAAAGATGATGACAACAAAACAAAACAGAGACTAACTGGAAGGGAGGATTAGATGGAGGGTGGATTTGAGATGGTGGGTGGGGGTGGGAATTCTCATGGTTTATTGTCAGTACTTATGGAAGCTGTCAATAAAAAGTTAAAAATGAAGTATGGGCTCAGGAACTTCTGCAACCCCTCTCTGCTGAGCACTGGTCCACCATTCTGTGCCTCTGTCCAAAGGGACAACTGTAATAGCAGCAGCTACAGACTGTAAAAGTCAATTGTTCACAATCCTCAGGCATTTTAGTAAGCTTTCAGAGCGACAGATCCTCTTCCAGTCTGAGAAGGTTGAAGCCAATCCTGACTATGGTTCAAACCCTCCCCTTTCCAGGCACTTTGGCAAGCTGTCTGGTGGGAGGCAGACATGGGCTGATTCTACTGTGGGACTCCCATTGTGAAGGTCACGTCTGGATGGCTGATATCCTATTGGGGATAAAGTCAGTCACAAAACTGAGTCAACAGACCACAGGAAAGTCAATCTCTCTAAGGGAGAAAAGCTTCTCTAAGCATGGATGATGTAACCATGACTGGAATGAAGTTACTGACATCATGTAGCGTACTGTGCTGTCAGGAAGGAGCAGAGAGGGTAAACCCCAAAAACACACAGAGCCATCCTAGCAGCAAACCCTAGACACGCCCACAGAGGCCCCCTCACACAGAAGAGTCTAGGGGCATCCCACCTGCCTGAAGGGCACATCTGCTCGGTGGGCAGGCTCCTCTTCCTGTGTGGTCCCACCCCATCCCTGCCTCTGGAGTTCACTCACAGGGAGCACCTGCTGCTCAGTCTGTGGGCCATCTCCACGGGTCACCATAAATGACAAGATGACATTCACTCCCAGCAGATGTCTGTCAGAGCATCTCAGGGCTGTGATTGTTTCTGTACTTGGAGATGGGAGGGACAGACTCAGACCTGTGTCCCCCAGGTCATATCTGACACGGGCCAGCCCTGCCGAGGATTCTCAACCCAGCAGCACCTGGCATCTGATTTAACAGGATATGAACACCCACCCTCAGCTCAGCTTAGCTCAAATCAGAATTGTTAAGAGGGGAGGCTTCCCAGAAGGTCCTGTAAGTACTGGGAATTGAGAACCATTAGCTTAATGTGTCTCTTTCCAAGAATAAGCCCTCCCATTCTGGAACCAATTCTGGTCTGCGTTATATTAAGCATGTGCAATATGTTATCATATATTGAAAGCATGATGTCATACACATATGTTCTTGTTTTGTTTTGAGACAGGTTCTCACTATGTAGCTTAGGTTGGCCTCAAACTTGAGGCAATCCTCCTGCCTCAGCCACTCAAGTGCTGTGATAATAGGCAAGTCACCACACCTGGCTCACATACACTTTTACATATAGTACCCAAAAAATAACCCTGTAAAATTGCTGTTATCCCCATTTTTTGAGTCTTATTTCTTTAGAAATGATTACACTTGCATAGCTCATCAGGTAGAGATGTCACTATCTAAAATCCTGTATCTGATTTCCAAAGTTCAAGCTTTTTCTCTGTGCGCCACTCCCTTAAGACAACCTTTAAGGGTTGGTTGCAAGAGCTATGACTCTAATGTCGAGATGGCTAATATTTTTTTCTAATATTCTATCAATAGACAATTTGGGCTGGAAGATTGTTCCTCTGGAAACTGACAGCACCAAGCCATCCACCTGTGCTCAAGAGCTCTGCTCTTTTATCATCAAAGTCTAATTTTGGAGAACAGCAAATCAGAATAATTCTGAGGGAAGTTTTGTTTGTGTTTTTAATCAAGTGATCAAATGCAATTGATTATATAATAATCTAGTCTCCGCTTATTTTCACCCTTAGGAAAAGAGTGACTTCCCACACATTAAACTTTCTTTGACCTTGATTTTGAAGACTTATTGAAATGTGAGGATCTAATAAGACTCACACATAGAACCCTGAAGTTAGGTGCATAAAATATCAAAATGGAGACCATCCCTTTAGTTGTAGAAGTAACTCCGTTGGTAAGAATCTGTGGTATAACCTAAGAGACTTGAGGAGAGAGGTTTCCTCACTTGTTTTTTTTTTGGGGGGGGTGGGGAGTTTTACAAGATAGAGTCCCACTCTAGTCCAGGCTAACCTGGAATTCACTATGTAGTCTCAAGGGTGGCCTCGAACTCATGGTGATCCTCCTATCTCTGCCTCCGAGTGCTGGGACTAAAGGCGTGTGCCACCCACACCCAGTGGTTTCCTCACTCTTAAGTCTGGCTAAAGACCTTGCACTGAGGCTTCCGGTTCAAGATGGCTGAGTAACAGACACGCTACGTCCCTCGGGAAACAAGGGTCAGGGTTTTCAGCAGGGATCCAGGTTGTTGACAGAAGCTGCAGTCACGCTCTGAGCTCCAGATACCTCCCAATACAGGATTCTCACCACTGGAA
>PVHP010025843.1:0-25172 GCA_004024765.1 Zapus hudsonius | reverse complement strand
GTGTGTGTTGTGTTGGTGATGGGTTTCTCTCTCTGCTTGGACCTGTGAAAGGGGAGCAGCCTCTTTTGCATTCTGGAACTTCTCCTGTATCTGTAGCTACAAATAAATCCTTTCCTCCCAAAAACTGTGCCTGGTTTGAAGATTCATCCAGCGGCATGTGACTGACTGCAACACATGCCAATAAACAGGGGTGTTACTTCTTGTCTGATTTACAAAACCATCTTTGATCAAGATGATAAGATTGAGTTGTTATTATAGAAAAGCCCCAAATACGGACTAGCATCCAAAAAAGGCAAACAGTTGCTGAAAGTGAAAACTCAAGCTGGCGTGGTGGCACGCGACTTTAATCCCAGCCCTCGGGAAGCAGAGGGAGTTTGATTACAGGGAGTTCCAGGCCAGCCTGAGATTACATAATGAATTCCAGGTCAGCCTGGGCTAGAGCAAGACCCTACCTAGAAATCCCCCACCAAAAAGAAAGAAAGCAAGGGGCTGGAGAAATGGCTCAGTGGTTAAGGCACTTGCCTACAAAGCCTAACAACTTGGGTTGGATTCCCCAGTACCCACATAAAGCCAGATGCACAAAGTGGTGCATGCATCTGGAGTTCATTTGCAGGAGCTGGAAGCCCTGGCATGGCCATATTCATATTCTCTCTCTCTCTCTCTGTAAATAATTTTAAAAAAACTCAAAAACACATAACTCACCCTCATTACTGCTACCTGAGCAGTGCGTGAGGTCACGCTGGTCTTTTGTTTAAGGTCACACTGGCTTGCTCCCTCTTCTGCTGATTGTCTCACAAGCCTGCTAGCTGCCTGACTTGAGATGCTACAACCCCTCCTCCACACTGCCCAAGCTTTAAACAGGACTGACTGGACAATGGTTTACATCCACTGCCTGACCCTGCTGACAAATACTGTCCTTCCTTAGATAACAGCTGTCTGTCTGTCTGTCTGTCTGTCTGGAGGATGGGGGAGGAGAGAAGAGTCTCATGCTCCTGTAAGGAAACCCCACCTCATCCATGCTCTGTAACTAAGATCCCCTCCCTCCTCTTTAATAGACCCAAACTGGAACACTCTGGGAATGCTTGTGTGCTATTGGCCCAACACTTCCATCCAGAATCTCCATGCGCCAAGGGATGTGGGTGCTGGATAGGAAAGATCTCCAGAGAAATATGAGGGCTGAAGAGATGGCTCAGCAGTTAAGGCACTTGCCTCGAGTGCCTAAGGTCCCAGGTTCAATTCCCCGTACTCACATAAACCAGAAGCACAAGGTGGTGGCCTTGGAGTGCTCTCTCTCTCTCTCTTTCTCTCTCTCTTTCTCTCTCTCTCTCTGCTTGAAAAATGAATAAATTTTAAAAAAATTTTAAAATAAGAGAGAAATATGAGAAAGGGGCCTGACCATAGCCCAGTCTCTCTCTCTCTCTCTCTCTCTCTCTCTCTCTCTCTCTCTCTCTCTCTCTCTCTCTCTCTCTCTCCCCTCTGCCATTTGCCCTCACCTGTCCTGCTGCTGGGAGCTCAGGGGAGGGGGTGTGTGCTTTTAAAACCGAGCAACTCCTGTATCCTGTATGTAACGCTTCCTGGTCCTATTGGGCTTCCTCGGAGAGCTGGCGAGGGAAGGCAGATGCTTGGTCCCCACTTGATTTCCTTCTGTCCTCCAGCTAGTTTCCTCTGCCAGGCTCAACGCCAGTGCCCTTTCCTCACCACTCTTAGACATATTCTAACAGTTTCCTTTGTTTCTTGGATTCATAACTGTCAAAGGGTTCTTTTAGAGCTCAGCTATTTTAGTTCAACAACCAGGTTCTACTCTATGTGTAATCAAATATTTTTAATCAAGATTTTGTTTCAGTAGCTGTCTCATTTCTGGTATCTCAAGTTCATTGCTTACAAGTAAATTAACTCCTAAGGAATATTCCCTGCTTTCGGGTATAGTCACACACTCAAACAGTGGTCTTCATCTGAAAAAAAATGTTTTCAAGCTCTGTGGGTCAGTTTCCAGTCTACCCTGGATAATTGATATGCACAGGTATCCAGACTAATCAAAAATGTTTTCAAACACAGATGTCAAGACTTTATGCTGTCTCACTTGTCTTTTTTTTTGACAGTTTTTAGGTGAAATTAATTGGTTAACAAAAATATTGTTTTCAAAACTGTCAGCCTGGGCTAAGCAAGACCCTACACTTTCTGTCTGTACTTATAGCCATTAGATATTAAGAGGATGTGTAGTTTGAATGGATACCCCACAATAGATTCAGGAGTTTTGTTAAAGCTTGTAACTTAAAGGAGGTGTCACCTTGGGTACATTCTAGAGTCCATTCCTAAGGTGTTACTGGGAGGGGTGGGTCTGGATTTCCAACCAAAAGTATGCAAGGAGCAGTCTGTGCTCTGCCTGGAGTTCCCTGCTGTCTGTGTGTGTGTGTGTGTGTGTGTGTGTGTGTGTGTGTGTGTGTGTGTGTGTGTGTGTGTGTGGTGCTGGTGATGGGTTTTTCTCTCTCTGCTTGGATCTGTGAAAGGGGGCCAGCCTCTTGTGCCTTTATGGAACTTCCCCAGGATCTGTAACTTCAAATAAATCTCTTCAGCCAAGTGTGGTGGTGCACAGCTTTAATCCCAGCACTCGGGAGGCAGAGGCCACCCTAAGACTACAGAGAGAATTCCAGGTCAGCCTGGGCTAGAGTGAGACCCTACCTTGAAAAAAAAATTGAGTTTGCTACAGCTGAATGCCCATTGTTCTAATAAAGTTATGGTAACGATTCTTTCTTCTATAAATTACTTATAAACATGGTTGGAGAGAGAATGAACACTGGATCCAGATGCTGCGCAGCTGGGCTGCACCGCCAGGCCCTGCAGCGCCGCCGCTGCTCGGCAGGGGTCGCTGCGGAGGCAGGACCAGGAGTGCAGAAGGCTGCGGAGCCCCTGAGTCACTCCTGGGTGGTGGCTCCCCTGGGCCCCAGGCTGCTGCAAACGCATTCTTTTCCATGCATGTCACCCAAACCTGCCCAAGGCCACCAACCCTAGACGGAGGAGGCCCTGCAGGCTGGTTCTTGGCACGCCTGTCCAGCAGAACCCAAGGTCCCAGGGGGCACCTGACCTTACCCATGCCAGCACCCATGGGCCCCCCTGGGTCCCCAGACGGGCACCGGGTAGATCAGTGCTCAGTGCATATTCACCAGGCAGGCCCTGTCCTGTGCAACCTGCTTGCGTTCGTGTCTCGAGTGCCAACTGCCTCGCTGGAGAGGGGTATGTGATTTCTCTCTTCCTGTAGGCGATGCCCACAAGGAGTGGCCTGTGGGCGAGAGGCCCATAAATATTGTGTGCAATCAAAACTGGCATGCGTCTTAATTTTTAAAAAATCACTCGGAAATGGTAGACCGCTGCAGTAACCAGGATTTGCCTGAGAAACAGGTCATTCCGGTTCGTGGGGTAGGCTGGCTTTTCACTTTGGCTCTGCATCAAGAGGTGACGAAAATGAGAATTCTGGGAAGTGGAGCACCGAGAGCACCAGAAGCTGAGCTGGCTGGGAAGGGGTCACTCAGGGAGGGACCCAAAGCGCCCCTTGGGCTAAGGTCCCAGGAGTGCCTCACCCCACCAAGGCTGTGCACCCAACTCCTGGAGCATTCCAGGCTTTGCGGCTCAGCAGGCCTGCGGACCTACAAACCTGAGAAGGGACTTGTTCCCAAAAACCATTAACCCTCGAGGGGCAATATAATATAACGTGTCAGATCTTTAAATGCTCATACACTGGAAACCACTGGAGGTTTTCTTCAGCTACGACTATGCACACAGATGAGTTCTGGAACATTTCTTAAGAGGAAAATAAAAAGAAAGGAGCATCCAGTTGTCTTTCAATAAAACACTGTTAAATGTTTGATAGTATATATGGATAATAAAATTCTTTGTAGTCATTAAGAATAAGAACTGGCATGGTAGTGCACACATGTAATGGCAGTTTTTAAGGTGCAAAGGCATGAGGATTCAGTGTTCAAGGCCAGCCCAGGCTAAACAGAAAACCTGTAAAAAAAAAAAAAGGGGGGGGGGGGAGAAGAGTCCCTCAATCTTTAGATCCTTCGATAGCTCAGTTGGTAGAGCGGAGGGAGGACTGTAGGAAAAAAAAAATTGCAAGATCAAGAAGATATAAAATGGAATTCCTTCAGTGAAATCAAACAGAGAAACGACAATGTTATTTAGCAAAAAATTATGAGGATTGTCAAGTCCCACACTAAATAACTAATTTTAAACAGTAACTGTTAAAAAAAGAATTTTTTCTCCATAGTTTTTGCTGTGAAATAAAATGTATCAACTAAAAAAAGACAGAAATATGTGTTGATATGAAAAGGTGTGTATAGTATGACTCTATATCTGTAAATCAAATAATTGCTAAGGTTTTTAATCATTATTTTGGTTAGCATACCAAAAATGGCTTCATTGTGACATTTTCACACTTCATTCTCTATTATTTTGCTATTTGCCATCCTCACAGCATTGCTTCCCCCATACCTCCCGTCCATACCTCCTGTCCATACCTCCCATCCCCCTTCCTCCCAATTCGCGATGCCTAGATTCCAGGATGCTCTCTTGTTCCCTGCTCCCAAATACTATTGTTAAAATGAAAAAGAAACACTAAACTCTTAAAAATGTGTAGCATTTGAGACTCATGAATAAAACAGGACAAAGTTAAACAAAGTAAAAAGAAGCAAAGGTTCAGAGAGCTCCCTCCAACCAATGCCATATGCCATAGCATTGATGGGAAATGGAAGGGCTGGGCTGATGGTACAGAGTAAAGCATTGGCCGTGCAGCGTGGGAACCCCAGCCCCACGCAAAGCTGCACAGTGACTTGTGTCTGTAATCCCGGTGCTCCTGCACTGAGATGGGGTGGGGACAGAAGAATCCCCAGGTCACAGGCCAGCTAGCCTGGCATTATAAGGGCCAACCAAACAAGATGGATGGTGAGGGGGAACACTGGTCCTCTGACCTCTACCCATGCTCTGTGTGTGTGCGCACACACACACACACACACACACACATTCTAGACCAGGGAGAGGAAGTCAGTGCCAAGCCAGTTTTGTTGGTTACATTAGAATTGGCTGTTACGCACCACGTTGGTTGGGTTTAGTGCAGAAGCCTCCCACAAATCAGTGACTCTCCTCAAAGCTTTCATATTTCGAAACCACATGAAACGGAGGCCAGAAGCTGGGGAAGCCGAGAGGAAGGAGCAGCCTCTGCTCCTCTCGCCAGGCACTTCTGCATTGCTGGGCTTTTTTCTTTTTTTGTTTTAAAACAAAAGCAAAGAGAAAAATTAAACTTTACATCATCTAAGGAAAATATTTTACATTAAAATACACACTAAGGAAAATGCTTTGGTGCAAGCTGTCAAGATGTGATCAGCCAGAGGAATTCAATGTCATGGGAGAATATTTTAAAATATGTAGTCACTCTGGTCATTAGTCTGCATATTGAAGGCCAAACTCTGTTATGTGTTGCTGACCAAAAATAAATTTAAAAAAAAAAAAGCAAAACCCTAAATACTATGCTAGATGAGGTAACATGCACCTATAATCCCAGCTGAGAACTATAATCCTGACCTGAGAATTTGAAGCCAATCTGGTCAACATAGAAGCACCTCATCTCAAAAAGAAAACAAAATATGTGAGTTAAATGCCAGGAGTGGTATTTTTCAGAGGAACTTAAGAGTGGTCTTCAAGGTCATGTGACAGACAAGAGAGAAGAGGTGTCCTAAGCATATGTGTGCAGGGAGAAGATCAGGTAGAGTTGACAGGAGGATCTTAAGAACTTGGCTCTGAGGCCCAGACCAGTGTTAGTGTTTTGTAGTAACACCCTAGATATTGCATCAGCGGTGGGAACTTCAAGACCTCAACTTGCCAGGGAAAACATGTCACTGACTAGGTCAAGGTCAAGACACTCAGTGATTCTTACTCAGGACACGGAAGTGAGAGGGGACTGGGAACCCTCATGTGGTGACAGCGTTCACCCTGATAAGGTCAGGAGACAGAGTGAGGCCTGGCAGGAATGCCTCCAAGAAGCAAGGGCCACTCTGAGAATACAAAGTGAACGTGCATCTGCCTGAGGCCTGCTGAGGTTTCTGGTCAAGGCCTACATCATTCATGTTTCTAATGGACTCAGCCCCAAGGGGCCAATGTAAATACAATGGTTCATTCACTGATGAGAATTGGCCTTTGTGACAGAAGCTTAAAACAGCAGAAACCCAGGGCAAGCAAGGGCAAGCCACATGAGGTCTCCTCCAGAAGTACTGGTGTGATCCGCAGACGATGGAGACTCTTGGAAGACAGTGAGTCTAATGTTCTCGTCCTGCCAAAGGCCAGGTTGTTCTACCTCAGCCCATCTGTTGCCAGATCACTGAGAAAACGGAGCCAATTCCCAAAGAAGCTCCCTGTAAAGTGCACTCGACAGAAGGAATAAATTACCTATGTTTCAACAACTTAAAACTGCAAACTAATTGGTGAGGAAAGGGCTTGGGATTTAAAAGCTGAGAAATTATAGACAGACTGAGACTTCTCCACAAAAACTACTTTGCAAAACAGAGCTCTGGGGGCTGGAGAGATGACCCTGCAGTGAAGGAGCCTGCCTGCAAAGCCTGATGACAAGGGTCTGATTCCCTGGTACCCACAGAAAAGCCCGATGCCTGAAGTGGTGCATTCAGGCGATTGAGACCCTGGCACACCCATTCTCTCTGTCTCTCTTCTATCTCTCTCTCTGCTTGCAAACAAATAATAAATTTTTAAAAAAATTTTAGGCTGGAGAGATGGCTTAGCAGTTAAGAAGTTTGCCTGCAAAGCACAAGGACCTGAGTTTGATTCCCCAGTAGCCACGTAAAGCCAGATGCACAAGGTGGTGCATGTGTCTGAAATTTGTTTGCAGTGGCTGGAGACCCTGGCATACTCCCATTCTCTCTCTCTCTCTCTCTCTCTCTCTCTCTCTCTCTCTCTCTCTCTCTCTCCTCTCTCTCTTCCTCTTTCTCTCATTCTCTCTCAAATGAATAAGTAAATGAAATATTTTTTTATTTTTTTTAGAAAATAAGTAAATCCCTTTGAGGATTGTTTACATTAAGTTGGAAAATTTTGGCCGCCAAGGTCAAGATCTTTGTTCCTGGAATAGATAAGTAGGAAACTCTTCTGAGAACAAAAACTGCCTTCTACAGTGGCCACACTTTAAGTGGAAAACCAGATACTGACTGTCACAGTCAGCCACATGCCGCTGATAGGACTCTCCAAAGCAGGCACAGTTATGGGAGGAAAGGATTTACTGAAGCTACACATCCAGGGGAAGTTCCATAGTGGTGAAAGAGTCTGTCCCCCTCTCACAGGTCCAAGCAGAGAGAGAGAAACCCATCATCAGAACCATACACATAACAGCAAACAGGCAGGGGCAAAAGGAGAGAGATTTTCTCCCCCTTTATATAAGGGTGGGGTTCTTGCAACCCTATCCCAGACTTGTTGACTTCCTGAGTCTCTGGAATTTCCTTCTTGCACTGCCCTCCTAGGAAGGGATGCTCATTTCTAGCTCCCCTGTGCTTCCTTACATCCTGTCCCCTCCTGAGAGGGCTGCCTTTCTGTGAAAACATCAAAGACCCACCCAAGATGACTAGAAAGGTCAAGTTGACAACAAAGCCTAGCCATCACAAGGGAACTCTTCTGAGAGAGAAAGATACCTTCCCCAGTGGCCACACTGTCATTGGAAAAGCAAATGTTGACCATTGTTCTCCTTGGCTCTCAAACATCCAAATTACAACCAGGCATCTTTCTCTGCAGCTTCCCAAAGAAGATGTTACAAAATGGTCATTTGTTATTATAAATCTTGGACCACCCTCCTCCACCACCCCCACCAAATTCCATAATTTCTAAACTCAGTGAATAAGTCAAGCTAAACAACAAAATTTCAGGCTTCAGATTTTCCTTCAAGCCCCTCACCTTGGGCCCTGACCTTGGCATCTCATCCCATGACCAAAAGAGTAAGACACGGGGGAAGGACAGAGACAACATGAACCTCTCTAAGGTGGCCCTGTTCCAGCTGCCCACTGCTTCCTCACACACCATCTGCAACTTCACGAAACAGCTGCCCAGAGGCCGTGGGACAAAGGCTGGAGGATCCATGTCCGTGACAGGCTGGCACTCTCTGCCTGGTCACTGGTCCCTTTCACATGGATCTGTCCACCAGGCAGCTCAAGCTACCTCATGGTATGGTGCTAGGCTCCCTGAGTGAGTGTCCTGAGAGAACCAGAGAGAGAGACCATTATCACCTAATATTCTGTCTCAGAAATCACATAGCATCACTTTCAAAACAGTCAAGAATCCATCCTGTGCAATGGATGCTGATACTGTTAAATCAATAAAGACCTTGAATATCAAAAAATTCACCCTGTGAGACCCTATTTCTGAAGACCCCACATGCTTGGGCTGCAGGTCTCTGAGAAATCAAGCTGGAGTTGAGCTAGAAGCCTCCTCCCGGTTGACTAGCCGCCAGGATGCTGGAAAGAGCTATGCAGCATACAGTCTTTTGGGAGAGAGGTCAGCAATGGTGTTAATCAGCAGGGGACCCTGCAAGCCTTATGGCTGGCCATCCAGGCCAAATGTGCCAACAGGTGCAATGGTGGCACGTCTGTTATGGGGGAAAGCAGATGCTCGCTGATTGGACTGGAGGCCCCTGCATGGGAGGGAGCACATGCCTAGTACTGAAAGCCTAGTCAAAAGCCTATGGCTGGGGAGGTCACAAACCCTACAGAGTAATGACTACTGTTGTCTGACTAAATGCATACGAAATACTAGTGCTCATGCTCATATATTAATGCTACTCTCACTTCTGGTTAGAGAAACCTTTTTAGATGGCGGTGACTCCTGGGATGCTTGAAATTCATCATAATGCTGAGAAGAAGTGACAGTGGAGTGTTCAGCACTGAGACATCTCTATGACACCCTCCAAGGCTCAGGATCCATGGAAGAAGAGGTGGTGGAAAGAATGTAAGAACCAAAGGAAAGACAGGATTGCTTACAATGCAATCTTCCAGGCAGAAAATGACCTTGATATTCATGACCTCACAGGCCTGACAATGTGGGGAGCCTTTCAGGCCATAAGATGCGTCAACATTTGTTTTGAAGGTCTCTGCTCTTCCACCTACTAACTAATGCTAAGTTCCTATCTTCTCTGCCAAACCTTCTCTCTTCTGCCTGCAGGCTTTCCTCCTAGAGATCATGACCCCTGCTGTGACCAAGTTACCTAGCAACCAGGTTGCTAATTCCCAGCAACCACTTTGCTCCACCTCGCTCCCCTGTATTTAAGGCGTTACCTGCTTGTAATAAAATGAGTTTGATCGGAAATCCGTCTTGCTCCATCTCTCCGTCTCTTGTTCCCACCCATTCTCACCCCTTCTCCTAGGGCCCTCGCTGTGACCGACCCGTGGGCGGGTAAGGACATGACAACCTACACAAGACCTTCATAATAAGAGGGGGAAGATGATCACATCAAAACAGAAGAGAGATTAACTGGAAAGAAGATATGGGAGGGAAATGAGGGTGGTAGGAGGGAATTATCATGGTTTACCCTTATGGAAGTTGTCAATTAAAAGGTTTTTTAATGGGCCAGAGAGATGGTTCAGTGGTTAAAACCACTGGCTTGGGCTGGAGAGATGGCTTATCAGTTAAGGCCTTTGCCTGCAAAGGAGAAGGACCTGAGTTCGAGTCCCCAGTACCCACATAAAGCCAGATGCACAAGGTAGTGCATGTGTCTGGAGTTCTTTGGCAATGGCTGGAGACCCTGGGGCACCCATTCTCTCTCTGTGTGTATGTCTGCCTCTTTCTCTATATCTCACTCTCTGCAATCAATCAATAAATAAAATGCTTTAGTTTTTTTAAAGGCACTGGCTTGCAAAGTCGGCCAGCACAGGTTCAATTCCCCACTACCCACATAAAGCCAGATGCACAAAATGGCTCATGCATCTGGAGTTTGTTTGCAGTGACAAGAAGTGTCACTGGTGCACCTATTTTTTTCTCAAATAAATAAAATATGAGTATATTTTCAAAGGGTAATGTGGACAGGGTGAAATTCAGAGAATCTTAGCTCTGATCACACCATGGAATCCAAGAGCCCTAGCGGCTGCTCTGCTACTGAATAATTTCAATTATTTTGAAGCCAGCTTTGAATCAAGTTTCTATCACTTTCACCCCAAAGTATTCTAACATATACAATTTCCCCTAAAGACTGGGAACATTGCTGCCCTTAACCTGCCCACCCTCGAGCTTCCAACAGTGGCAGCAGGAGAGGAGAGGAGAGGGGTGAAACCAGAGGAAATCTTGTTGCACAAAAATGGTAACCATTAAAAAAGGTCATACTAGCCTGGCGTGGTGGCACAGGCCTTTAATCCCAGCACTCGGGAGGCAGAGGTAGGAGGATCCCCATGAGTTCAAGGCCACCCTGAGACTACATAGTGAATTCCAGGTCAGCCTGGACTAGAGCAAGACCCTACCTTGAAAAACCAAAAACAAAAACAAACAAAAAAAGGTCATACTGCTATCTAATTACTTTGACCTACATCGAGAATACGAAAAGGGCTTTCAGTGTCTAGACAAGGTATTCTGGGGATGCCAGAGCCCATCCTGAAGGAGCTGACAACCTAGCCAGGAAAGAGAACATCCTTAGCTATAATCCCTAATCGATTGTATTTCCCGGGACAAGGAAGCAGAATGTGGCGGGAAGCATGTGTTGGAGCAAGGCCCCATGTCCAGGATGTTTAAAAAGGAAGGGAAGGGGGCTGGAGAGATGGTTCAGCGGTTAAGGTGTTTGCCTGCAAAGTGTAAGGACCCCAGAATCCACATAAAGCCATTAACCTTGACCGTCCTGAATTAGAAAGGAACAGGGTGGACGGAGCTCTGGGAGTGGCTCTCGGCGGCTCAAGAAGACCATTTAGCTACTGATAGGAAGAAATTTCAGCATTTGACTAGTAGCCTGGCTGGTGACCCATGATAATTGGTTCTTATCAGTGAAAAACAGCTAGAAAATCAGCCCCTTCCTATGGGCAACGACAGAAAGTTCCACCTGACTCGAGACCACAGTGAAGGAAGAGGAAATGACAAAGCAAGTGGAATTAGGCCACAAAAAGAACTTGAATTCCAAGATGAAGAATCTGGGCAATAATAATGAAACAATTCCAGTTCACTGAGAGTATTTTGATAACATATTCAGATCACATTAGAGCAGACATATGTCTCACATAGAGAGTGACCTTTGAGAGTTGAAATTTAACATGTATGTCAAAACTTCCTGTGAAACTTCCATTGTGAAAGAGAAAATGTCTCAATTCTGCCTGGCAACAGTTGGAGACCGAAGCGTGATTGTTAGGAAATAGTGTCATGGATTCTGACCGTCAACTTGCCCGAGGTCTAACGGACCATGAAGACAACGTAAGTGTGTGCAGAGAAGATGGAGAAGGCGGACCTGCTTTGAAAGTAAGAAGTTTAATGAATGAGTGCCAGCAACCAGGGCGGAAGTGGGGGCTTTGAAGGAGAGCAGTAACGATGCGGAACCCAGGTCTGCAAAGTGCAGTTGACAAACCAACCACACTTCCATTTAACCCACAATAGCTGCAATAGCATGAGTGGTAACTAGCATGTGCATAGCACTGTCTCATTGAAAGAGACATTGCATTACATTCCCAATGTAACCTTGAAAAGACTGCAGCTCGGAATTCGTGAACAGCTGAAACTCAAACTTAAGCCTTTGCGTTCACAGTCCAACATTTCTGTCTACACCACAGTGACTTCAGGGACCCACACAGGGTTCCAGGTGTGGCCTCAGCGACCTGGGAAATAGCTGCATTTCTCCCCTTCCGGAGGTAAAGTCCAGGATATACATTGAGAGGGGTCCACGCCATCTGATGCAGGAGACTCAGTCTCTGGAAGGATTCTATTCCTGTTTTATTAATGGCACTAGATTTGAGATCTTCAAAGACAAGAACCATGACTTGGGCTGAGAAATAGCTCAATGGTTAAAGGTGCTTTCTTGCAAAGCCTAAGGATCCAGGTTCAATTCCCCAAGTACCCATGTAAAGCCAGACACACAAAGTGGTGCATGCATCTGGAGTTCCTGGAGTTCATTTGCAATGGCAGGAGGCCCTGGTGTGTGTGACCCTTTCTCTTTCTCTCTCTCTCCCCCTCCTTCTCTCCCTCCATCTTTCTCAAATAAATAAATATTTTAAAAAGAACCACGATGCTTTTCATCTTTGTATCCTCTGATCTTGGCTATCCAATAAAGAGTTGAATAGCTTAACAAGTAAATGAACATAAATTGATCATCTTTTGAAATGAGTCTTCTCACTCCAAAAAAAAGAACCCAAAACTATACAAAAAAAAAATCTTGAGCCACTGAATTTCTTGACATTGTCATGAATTTTAAACTACAGAGTTAAACTAGACAGAGCCCCTACTATGAAAGCGGGCCGGCTCATTCCATCCCCTGGGTCTTTCTGTATGTAGCTTGTTCTTAATTCCACAATTAAGGATGAGCAAGTTCTGTGACCTCAGGAATGTGCGTGCTAGCTGAAAAATTAACACGTCAGCATAGATCATGTAAATATAGAGCAAAATATTATAAATCCTTTTCCTTAAATTTTTTTTCAAAATATTTTGGGCGTACAAAGGAGAGGGTGTGGAGAGTAACAAAGTTTCATGGAAGGAGATTTGGGGTGAAAAGCTTGATTAAGGCAGAAGTGTGTGAAAGAAATGGCACCCCGTACACCACACTAGGAGTGTCCCCCACCAAGTGCCGTCAGACACTGTGACTATGGCCCTCCAAAGACCATCTCTCACAGCTTCTAACTCCTTTCTGTGCCCTTCCCAATTAAGCTAGAATGAGTTGAATGCGCGTAGCTGTGCCTGGGTTTTAATTATTCATAAAATAATTAAACACACCGATAGCTTCATGCTTCTCAACTCTCCATTCCTCCCTTCCATTGGTTCTTTGATTTGATGGAGAGGTCCGACCCACCCACCTTCCTTTTGTGTCCTGAGTTCTGCGCCCCAGCAAATGAACTTCTTTCTCATTCACCCCCACCCCTTGCCCTCCTGTGCACCCCTCACTAAATCCATTCCACAAACCACTCTTGATGCAATGGCTGCACGTCTAAGCACACCCAGAAAAGGCCCACAGCCACCCAATTGCAGGGCCATGCAGAATTCTAGCTTGCTCTCTAAGCTCTTACATCATTCAGCCATCCTGGGTCAGCTCTATTTTCCATTTGCCGTCTGAGATGACAGGGTGTCCTCCAATCCCTACTCAGTACCTAAGGTGAACCCAGTGTCTGCTCTCGGAGGTCCTCACCACACTGCCAGGTGTGAGCAGGGGAGTGAGGGTGGGTGCTTCTCCACAGCCCTTCTGAATCTATAGCCTCCCCCAGCTCGTCTCCTCCACCTCCACCCACAACTCCCCTGGGATATTGCTAGATGGACATTCCAACTCTCCTTCCTTCCTATCCAGTGTGATCCCTCCCGTCCCCTCTTTTCAGGTCCCTTTTACCTCAGCCCGCTGTCACATGCCATGTCCCTGTCCTTCACCACACCTGCTCTGGCAAAGGTCTCTAAGTAAATCTTTTTTGAGACTTGACATATAATCATCAGGTTAAAATTCAAATTTCCACTGGATGTGGTGGTGCACGCCTTTAATCCCCGCTCTCAAGAGGCAGAGGTAGGCGGATCACTATGAGTTCGAGGACAGCCTGGGACTACAGAGTGAATTCCAGGTCAGCCTGGGCTAGAGTGAGACCCTACCTGGAAAAAAAATTTTTTTGCAAATTTCCAGGCCTGGTGCTTATGATCTCTTGCTTGTCTTACAGTTTCATAACTCACACAACTTCTGCCTCCCATTTACCATCACCCCATCCCTAAAGTCCAGGACTAGTGACCGCTGCACCCACTGAGACCCACTGCCTTGCCCTCCCTCCCTGACCCTCCCTTCCCCTCTCCCCCTCTCCTCTCTTTTGCACAAGCCGTTATGTAATACTTCCTCTGGAGAGAGCTGGTAGCCAGTATGTTGCAGTGCTGAGGTCTGAGCGCTAATCTAATTGTCACAGTCTATGACCCGAGAACATGCTGTGCTGCCCGGCTTCACCCTGCTTCTCCGTGGGGCCCATCCAGCTCGAGCATCCACCCTTCAGTAATACAGCTCGAGCATCACCATGTTCATGACACGTTCACTTACACAAGAGGTGTCCTTCCCAGGCACGTCACTGCACCTCCGTCATAACCCTGATGTCACATTGGTCACACTCTCTGGTGCCCACTTAGGTGCCCAACCCTCCGCAGAGATCAGCGTGAGTAGACAATTGCCCCGGACTGTGAAAATCTCCGCATTTATTTCCCGATCGGCCTTTTCATCCCTGTGTTACCTCATTCTTGCTCCCACTCACTCTAACTGTGCCTGCACTGGCTCTTCAGGTTGACTCACTGTTTACCAACCTGGCCAAACCTCTGTTTGCCTGCTGCCCTTCCTGAACCCTCCCTCCTTTGTCTAGTAAGTACCCTGGCACCAAGCCTCTTCAGCTTGCCCTGGAGAGTGCCCACCCCCCAGTGAGCTGTGAGCACTGCACACTTATTTGATTCGTCTCTTGTTTCACCCACTCAACCTCACAGATAAAAGGTTACTGAAAGACTACTAGGTCTCCCAGAAAACCAGGAAAGCTTAAGGACTGGATTCAGGTAGAACAAGCCTGTTAACAGTGGACTCCAGGCTCAGCGCTCAGCACTCACAGCTCAGCTACCAATCAGCTTGTCGTCTCTCTCTGACATGTATTTCTCCTCATGTATTTCTTCCTAAGCCCACAGCTTCCACTCCCTCTTGAGGTCTTGGTATCTGACTTCCTGATTCTCTCTATGCAAAACCTCATCCCCAAACTCTTCTAAATGCCTAATTCTTTATATGTTTCTAATTTCAACTTGGAAGAACAAAGAACTGACCAGCCCCAGCTCATCTTTTCGTGTCTACTTGGCCCTTCTTGAGTCCAGAGCTAGCCTCAACCAATCAGTTGGACGAGTTTGGATTTGATATTCAGGCATGGATAAGCCATTTAGTTCCTTTCGTGGTATTGGGTGTTATTCTGAAGCAAGCAATTGATCAGAAATGAACGTTAAAAAACGTACTTTGAGCAGTTGGGAGGTCAAAGATCCATTTAGGAAATTGATGGAAAGAGGGAATGAATATATGAACTAGAACGATGGAGTATAATAAGACTGATGGTACAGAGCACTTGATAAAGGTTGTGGGTGAGCCAGACATTTAGAATAAAATGTTCCCAAGTAAAGAAAAGGGAAAAATGGCCACAGCACTGTCGGAAATGAGAAGCTGAGATGAAGAAAGTTTAGGAAAAACTAGTTTTCCCTCGGTTATGGAGTCCAAAACACAGGCAGGGATTTTGAGTGGGTTGTTTTATTTTTCTTTCTGTTTGAGTTTTCTTTTGAGTCCTGTATTAGTCAGGGTTCTTTTGAGGAACAGAAGCAATACAATGAATTGTAGTAAAAGGGGGGTGGATTGGATTAGCTCAGGGCAGTCCCACAATAGCAGTCTGCAAGCCCAAGAGTCAAGGAACCAGTAGCTGCTCAGTCCACGTGGCTGGAGGCCTCAGCAGTCCCAATCCAGCACTGAAGACCTAAAGGTTTCCTGGGGAACTGCTGGTCTTCAGTCCAGGCTGGAAGGCTGAGAAACTGCGCTCCAATGCTGTCAAAGGATAGCCGAGCAGGATAGATGCACATGCAAGTTACTACACTCACCAGCAAGAGCACCGGCAGCCAGGCAGGAGGAAGAGAGAGTCTCTTCTCCCAGGGTCTCCTTATATAAAGCCCCCTTCCGGGAGGCTCAACCACTTTGAGGGGAGGGAAAAGCTCACTCTAGGGAAAGGACTTCCTCCTTCAGTTAATCCTTCCTGGAAGCGACCTCAGAGACCCCCCAAGATTGCTGTAGATTACTAAACAGATCAAGTGGACAACAAAACTTATCCATCACAAGTCTGTAGCCCAGGCTGGCCTGGAACTCACCCTGTAGCCCAGACAGGCCTCCAACTCCCAGCACTCCTCCTGCCTCAACCTCCCAAGGGCTGGGATTACAGGCATTACCACCAGTCCTGGATTCAAGTGGGTTTCTAATTAAGGGGGAGAAATTTGGGGTCTGGTGTTAGGAGCCTGGAAGGCTGACTGTAGGCCCCAGGCACACCCCACTGTAGCTTTCATTCACATCTGCAGTGTCGGGAGGAAGCCTTCTCAACACCATCATAAACTCTCTGAGGAGCTGAGGGGTCTTGTCAAAAACACAATGAAAGCCGGGCATGGTGGCGCACACCTTTAATCCCAGCACTCGGGAGACAGAGGTAGGAGGATTGCCATGAGTTCAAGGCCACCCTGAGACTACATAGTGAATTCCAGGTCAGCCTGGACTAGAGCGAGACCCTACCTCGAAAAACCAAAAAAAAAAAAAACACAATGAAGTCAGGTGTGGTGGTACACAGAAGGCAGAGGTAGGAGGATCACTATGAGTTCGAGGCCACCCTGAGATTCCATAGTGAATTGCAGGTCAGCCTGGACTAGAGTGAAACTCTACCTAGAAAAACCAAAAAATTAAAAATTAAACTTTTTTTAAAGTCATGTGACCTCCTTGATTAAGGTCCCTCTTCTGGGATGTGTAGTTATATGATCTCTTTTTATATGTATAGCTATGGGGCTGGAGAGATTGCTCAGTGGTTAAAGGCACTTGTTTTCAAAGACTGCTGGCCCAGGTTCAATTCCCCAGAACCCATCTAAAGCCAGGAACAAATTGGTGAATGCATTGGGTGTTTGTTTACAGTGGCAGGAAGCCCCAGCACACATCCATTCCCTCTTTTTCTCTTTCTCAAATAAATAAATAAAAATATAAATGCACAGATATTTTGCTATAAAACTGGTACAATTTGTGTGTGTGTGTGTGTGTGTGTGTGTGTGTGTGTGTGTGTGTGTGTGTGTGTGGTTTTTAACTGTCTTTCATTCCCACCTAAGCCTCTGGGTGATACTGTTGAAAATGCATTGGCTTATTCTATATAATCTGAATGTTACTTTATTTTTTGTTTTGTTTCTGTTTGTTGGTTTGTTTGTTTGTTTCCAGATAGGGTCTCACTCTAGCCCAGGCTGACCTTGAACTCACTCTGTAATCTCAAACTGGCCTCAAACTCACAGGGATCCTCCTCCCTTTGCCTACCCATTGCTGGGATTAAAGGTGTGCACCACCACACGCAGCAAATTTTTTAAAATATATTTAATTTACAAGGACCGTATAGAAGTCAGTTCCACATTTCACCTTAGTATACCTATTTACAGATTATATTTAAACTGTGCTTGCTGGCTGGCACATTTCCATAAATGTGTGCTTTAAAAAGGACATGAGATCCATTCTTTCTGTCTTCTGGCCCTGGCACGCCCATTCTCCGCCCCCCCTTCATCTCTGCTTGCAAATAAATAAATAAACAGCAAAAAAAATTTAAATACAGAAAAACGAAACATCATTTATTTAAAAAAATATTTTGTTGAAAATAGCGATTTGACCATGAGACAGATAAAAGACAAAGTTGGACACACAAGTCAGCTGTCCTCCAAAGGCCAATGCTGGTGTATATTTGTTAAAATGATTACCAAGTTATTCATTTATTTATTTGAGGTAGGGTCTCACTCTAGTGTAGGCTAACCTGGAACTCTCTCAGTGCTGGGAATAAAGGTGTGCCCCCCCCCATGCTAGCTTGGTTGCCTACTTATTAACACACAAATAGACAACAATGTTGGCATGTTCTTTTCGACTTGGTCTGCAGTTAAAAGCACTTGCTTGCAGAGCCTGATGGCACGGGTTTGATTCCCCAGTACAAATGTAAAGAGATGCACAAAGTAGCACATGTACCTGAAGTTCATTGCAGCAGCCCTGGTGCTCCCATTATTCTCTCTCTCTCTCTCTCTCTCTCTCTCTCTCTCTCTCTCTCTCTCTCTCTCTCTTGCAAATAAATAAGAATATTTTAAAAATAAAAATTTTAATGTATATAAATAAATACTAAGTATAAATTCTGCCCCATGGCTAGTCCTTAATCATAAACAGGGTTATTATTATATATTCCAGACTCCCTAGATATGCTTAAAGTATCTGGTGTGGTTTGGAAAAGAATATGGGGAAGATTTTGGCCTACTTAGAAGTCAAGCAGACTGTTGGCTTGTAGTTATGATTCTCTTAGCAGGTCATCCCTTCGGGATTCTACTTAAGTCCATCTATATGTGAATAAGTGCCATCATTTGTCTTTTCCAAAGATGAGAAAAACATTGTTTTCTCATTACAGTTTAAAAAAAAAAAACTCCAACATTTCTACTCAGATGGCCAACCTGAGCAGATTCTAATGCCTATGAATTCTCAGCTCAAACTCCATAGCAACAGGTAAGGGCAGGGGAGAAGAAGGATCAAGTTCTAACTGTGACAACGTTCTTTATACACCTTCTATAGCTCAGCTGACAGAGCAGAGGACCTCAGGCTGGACACATGGCGGATGGAAGGAGTTGTCCCCTAATAATTGTATTTAGAAGTGAAGTAACTTAAATAACATAAAAATAACATTTTTTTAAAATAGGGCCTCTCTCTCTCTCTAGCCCAGGCTGACCTGGAACTTACTCTGTAGTTCTATGTTTGGCCTCAAACTCACAGCAATCCTCCTACCTCAGCCTCCCAAGTACTGGGACTAAAGGTATACATCATCATGCTCTTACAAAGAATGTTTCGGGCTGGAGAGATGGCTCAGCAGTTAAGGCACTTGCCTCCAGTGCCTAAGGCCCCCGGTTCAATTCCCCAGGACCCGCATGGGCTAGACCCACAAGGTGGTGGCTCTGGTGCTCTCTCTCTCTCTCTCTCTCTCTCTCTCTCTCTCTCTCTCTCTCTCTCTCTCTCTGCTTGAAAATGAATAAATAAAATATTTTTTAAAAAAGAATGTTTCATTGTGTGTTTTTAATAGCTTTTTAATGCGGGCTAGAGAGATGGCTCAGCAGTTAAAGGCACTAGTTTGCAAAGTCTGATGGCCCAGGTTTGATTCCCCAGCACCCATGTAAAGCCAGATGCACAAAGTGGTGGGTGCATGTGTCTGGAGTTTGTTTGCCATTTCTGGAGTCCCTGATATGACCATACTTACTCTCTTTCTCTGTCTGCTTCTCTCTCATTATAAAATTGGTCAATTAATTAGTTAAAAGTGCAGTTTTTTGGTCTAGGAAGATTGCTCAGTAGCAAAGCCTGCTAGACTGAGTTCAATTCCCCAACACCCACATAATATCAGATGCAAAGTGGCACAAGGATCTGGAGTTTGTTTGGGTAGCAAGAGACCCTGGTGTGCACACATACACACACACACATGTTGTTTTCTCCTCCAGGGGCGCCGTCGGCCACCACAGAGGGAAAACAGAGAAGCGGTGGGAGCCTAGCGAGCTGTCCGCTGTCTCAGGGCTGGGGTCCACAGAGCTGGGGGGATGGAGCAAGGGGGTCCGGACAGGCACAGAGGCAAGCCGATGTGTATTGTATATCCACATGGTTCTTTATTCAATTGGGGGAACTTACATTTTATAGGAAAAGGGGGTCAGGAGGATGAGGAATGGGGAAGAGAAAAGGAGATTGGTTGATGGGGGTGATGAGTTGGCAGCCTGCACTGGGATAGGTGGGTATGGACGACCTGAGAATACCTCATTTGGGGCCTGAGTGGCGGGAAATACGTGATTCTAGCCACAGTCTGTGGGGATGGGTACAAGGAAGTTTTTCTGATACCCAATGCCAGTCATGCTGAGATGGAAATGCTGGTTTCTGTGGCTGGCCCATGGGGGTTGGGCAGGAAACTCCTACAGAATTATCAGGGTTTCACCTCACTTATACATCCTTAACCCTTTGTTCTCTGTGCCCTCAGTAGCAGCGCCAACAGGCAGTGCCCAACACACACACACATAATAAAAACAAATCTGACTTTGATGTTGGACATGGTGGCTCATGCACTTGGAAGGCTGGGCTAGGAGGATCATCACAAATTTGAGGTCAGCCTTGCCCACAGTGTGAGACCCTGTCCCCTCTTCCCCCAAATCTGACTTTGATATAAAGTTTTTAGAGTAGATGAGGCCTCAGATTGCTTCTTGGCCTTTTGGCAAAGATCAAATGTAGGAGAATCTCTCCAAGACACATCGTAGTTAAAACTCTAAACCTGGAAAGTACTAAAAGCAGCAAGAGAGAAACAACTCATCACATATAAAGGCAATCCTATCAGTTACCACAGATTTTTCAATGTAAACCATGAAAGCCAGAAGGGCTTGGAATGGAGTATTTTAAAGTCTAAAAAACTATAGCTTCCAAAAAATAACAAAAAAAAAAAAACCTAAGGCTTCCAACCCAAATTACTATACCAAACAAAAGTATCCCTCATAATAGTTGGAGAAAGAAAAATGTTCTATGATTAAAGCCAGCTCTGTGATTATATGAACACAAAGCCAAACCTACAGAGAATACTCCAGGAAATAGTTCATATAAAAGAGTCGAGCAACCAACCTCAAGAGCCCACTAGAGGATGAGCACAAGAACCAAAATTAGAGCAGTCATGATAGCATATAAATCACCAATCCCCACAAAACCTCCACCATGGCAGGGATGAAATCAAACCTCACAGTTTTAACTATGAATATTAATAGACTTAAGTCACCCATAAAAAGACATAGGTTAACAGGATACATCAGAAAAATAGACCCTTCCATCTTCTGCCTTGAAGAAACCCACATCACCACTAAAGACAGACACTTCCTCATGGTGAAAGGACAGAAAATGATTTTCCAAGCAAATGAAAATTGAAAACAAGCAGGTGTGGCTACATTAATATCTGACTAAATAGACTTTAAACCAAAGGTAATTAAAAAGGACAAAGAAGGCTATTTCTTACTCATCAAGGGAATGATCCAACAAGAGGATATCACTATCATAAATATATATGCACCAAATGCAGGTTCACCACATTGTTGGGTGGCAGACTTTTGGGTGTTCTAGCCAACTTCCACTTGCCAGTATGGGGCACACTCTCCTGTTGCTGTTGTCTGTCTGATGCTGGTCAGAAAGTAATGTCAGGCCTCTGTTCATGTCACAGTTTTCCCTGCCATCATGAAATTTCCCCTCAAGTTTCCTTCCACAGCTGCTCTTGGTCAGGATTTTTGTGCAACGACATGAAGCTAACTACAACATATAAATTGGTACCAAGAAGTGGGATGGTTACATGTAGAAACCTGATTTTGTGACTTTGTCCTTTGGAACTGATTTGCATGAAGAATGTGGAAGGATTTGAAACCTTGGCCTAAGAGACACCTTGCAGTGTTGTAAGTACAGCTTCATAGACCATTCTGGTCAGAGTTGAAAGACCTGAATGCAAAAAGAACTATGGAGTGTGAAGTTTGGCTTATGAGGGGAAGAACTGGTCTAGAAGCAGTTTGTGTGAGAGGCTTGCTGAGTTTTGCCTACTTCTGTCCAGAGAACTTGTGCAGGTTGGGCTGGAGAGATGGCTCATCGGTTAAGGCACTTGCCTCCAGTGCCTAAGGCCCTGGGTTCAATTCCCCAGTACCCACATAAGCCAGATCCACAAGGTGGTGGCCCTGGTGTGCTCTCGCTCTCTCTCTCCCTCTCTCTCTCTCTCTCTCTCTCTCTCTCTCTCTCTGGTTGAAAATGAATAAATAGAATATTAAAAAAAAAAAAAGAACTTGTGCAGGTTGCATTGCCTAGAAATGGGCTGGTGTGAGCAGATGAAGATGGCACAGAAAGAAATCTCTGAACGGAAACTGCTGCCCGTTCAGCTGCAATTGTTTGAGAGATGACAACCATTGAGATTGGGCCAGCTGATCTGAATTGGGACAGCAGGAAGAATGCAGACTCTTTTGAATGTTGATGTTTTCCTGCTCTTCAAAGTTGGCTTTATTTCTTCCCTGAATTAACAAGTAGGTAGCTGTTGCGGTCAGCTTTCTAGTTGCTGCACAGAAAGAACCCAAACAAAAGTGGCTTGTGGAGGAATGGGTTTATTTGGCTTATGGACTCGAGGGGAGACTCCATCCTGGCAGGGAAAATGATGGCATGAGCAGAGGGGTGGACATCACCTCTGCCACAGCACTGGAAATAGCGGCAGGAAGGTGTGCCAAATACTGGCAAGGGGAAGCTGGCTTATAACCCCAAAAGCCTGCCCCCAACAACACAGCTCTAGTGAGGTTGTCAAACCCAAACTGCCATCAGCTGAGGATTGATCACTGAGAACACATTTGTTTGTGGGGGACACCTGGATCAAACCATGACAGTAGCCTAGCCCACTTGGTACTACGGAGTATAACAAACTCAGGAAAAAGAGTGTCATTGGATTTTCTACCCGGTTTTGTTTTTTGGAAATGCCCAGGGGCAGTGTGAAGCAGGCATGTTGGATTACCTGTGTGGAGGCCCAAAGGAGCCATGAGGATGAACCGTGGGTTGCAGTGGAGACCCAGTGGAGATGCCAGGACTATGAGATAGCTGCCAAGGAGAGCTGCTGGCCCTGGATGAATACCTGTGGCTATGAGCAGCTGAGCTGGAGGGGTGGAATTGGAACTCCAGAGACTCATCCCTAGTTGGAATGATTAAACTTGGAGACTTGTTACTGGTTAGAGTTGTCAAACTTGGAGCTACAGAGTCTGATGTTTGCCCTGTGTGTTTAAACCTTGTATTGGATCAATCTTTCTTTGTTATGCTCAATGCCATCTTTTGCAGTGTGAATTTTCATTCTGTGCATTAAGTATTTTGTTTTTATGGGGGGGTGTTTTGTTTTGTTTTTGGTATCACTGCTCAGTTAGAAGACTTTGAACTATGGGGCTGTTTGAACATCATTGGGATTGAAAACAACTATGGGGACTCCTAAAGTTGAACTGAATGCACTGTATTTAAATCATGGATGCTTATCAGTTTATGGGGGTCAGGGGCAGAATGTGGTGATTTGATTCAGGTGTCTTCCATAAATGCATGTGTTTTGAATGCTTGATCCCCAGCTAATAGCAATCTTGGAACTGGACCTTTGTTGGAGGTGTGTTGTTGGGGATGGGCTTATGGGTGTTCTAGCCAGTTTCCCCTGGCCGGTGTGGGCTACAATCCCCTGTTGCTATTGTCCACCTGATGTTGGCCAGGAGGTGATATTCAGCCTCTGCTCATGCCTTGGTTTTCCCTGCCATCATGGAGTTGCCCCTCAAATCTGTAAACCAAAATAAGCCTTTTCCTTCCATGGGCTACTTCTGGATGGATGGTTGTCTCAGCAAGAAGAAATGAACTACAACACCACTTCTTGGATAATGGCACTCCCAGAAACCATAGATTGCTATTAGAAAAAAATTCAGTGACGAGGATGAGATACCTTCCAGTGAGTTGTTGACCAGAGAGGTCCCCGATGTCCCCAAAACATTGCAGGCCATTGCCAAGGCTCTTGGTTGCTCATCAAAACTAGATGGTAAGACCCTATTGCCTAAGACTCCATATGCTCGGACTGAAGGTCACTGAGAAATCAAGCTGTTTCTGAGATGAAAACCTCTGGTTAACCAGCTGATAGAAATCTGAAAGAAGCTATGCTGCATGGCAGAGAGAAGTCATCAATGGTGGCGAACAGCAGTAGACCTTTCAATCCTTAAGATTGGCCAGCCAAGCCAAATGTGCCAACTGCTGCAATAGTGGTATGTCTGTTATATAGAGAACCAACCACTCTCTAATTGGACTGGAAGCCCGCACCACAGGAGGAAATGGATACCTGGTATTGAACACCTAGTCAAAAGCCTATGGCGGGGGGAGGGCATGAGACTAGAGGAGTAATGTCTGCTGTTGTCTGTCTAAATGCACATATTACGCCACTAAACTGTCCTGTAAGCACTTTTTTAAATGTTTATAACCATATATTAATTCTGCTCTCAATTTTGGTTAGAGAAGTTTCTCTTTTCAGATGGCAGTGACCACTGAAATGATTCAAAAGTCACCATAGTGCTGAGAAGAAGTGACAGTGGAGTGTTCAGCACTGGGACATCTCTATCACACCTCCTGAGGCTCAGGGTCCATTGCGGAAGAGGTGGCAGAAAGAATGTAAGAGCCAAAGGAAGGGGAGGACTACTTACAATGCAAACTTCCATACACAGAATAGCCTGGATATTCATGACCTCACACTGCCTGACACTTCCTACACAAGCCGTTCATAATAGAAGGAAAGGAGAATGACATCAAATTAAAGAGAGACTAATTGACAGAAGGAGCGTATTTGTTGGGGATGGATATGAAATGGAAATAGGGGCAGGGGAGGAAATAGTTATGGTTTATTTTCTAAACTTATAGAAACTGTTATTTAAAGCTTTAAAATTAAGAAAGAAGGAAGAAACACGGAGAGTCAGGTATGGTTGTGCACACCTTTAATGCCAGCACTCCAGAGGCAGAGGCAGGAGGATTCCGGTGAGTTTGAGACCAAACGTGCCAGTCTGAGTCTACATAGTGAATTCCAGCTCTCTCCTGGGTTTTGTCAGGGGGCTTAGAAAATTTAACTAGTGTTGATAGCAGTTCAAGCCAATCATAGATGAGAAAACCAAACATGAAGGAATTGAGAACTCTCACTCCCTCTGTGTTTGGGGGGGGCAGGGGGCCAGAAGTTGATGCCAGGTGTCTGTTGCAGTCAGCTTTCTAGTTGCTGCGCAGAAAGAACCCAAACAAAAGCGGCTTATGGAGGAATGGGTTTATTTGGCTTATGGACTCGAGGGGAGACTCCATTCTGGTAGGGAAAACGATGGCATGAGCAGAGGGCTGGACATCACCTCTGCCACAGCACTGCAAACAGCGGCAGGAAGGTGTGCCAAATACTGGCAAGGGGAAGCTGGCTTATAACCCCATAAGCCCACCCCCAACAACACAGCTCTAGTGAGGTTCTAATTCCCGAATTGCCATCAGCTGAGGATCGATCTAGCAGAACACATTCATTTGTTTGTGGGGGACACCTGGATCAAACCATGACAGTGTCTTTCCAATTCTTCTACTTCATTTACGACGAATGACAAAGCTCCATCAGCCTGAGTAACCTGGGTGTCATTAGTCACAATCAGATCACACCCACGAGGCGTCCTTCCCGTTCACTGGT
>PVHP010025842.1:0-25103 GCA_004024765.1 Zapus hudsonius | reverse complement strand
CAAAAAAAAAAAAAAGTGCTGAGTGGTGCAGAATGGAAGGTTCAGGAGGGTGGGGCCTCTGCTCATGAGCTGTCCCGCTGTGACCTGGTGATATGGGAGGGGGCCTGGAGGGGGTGCAGGGAGGGCTAGGGGCCAGGGCTGTGAGTTTTTGGAGGGTGGGATGGATGTATGGTGGAGCACAGCTTTGCTGCTCTGGTCTCTTTGCTGCTCTGGTCACAGTGAACTGCAGGGGTGGGTGCTGGGGCCTGATCGACGGGTTCCCGTCCTCTGGTTGGGACAGAGCAGAGGCTTGGAGAGTGATAGGGAAAGTCCCCATCCCCCCTCCATTTGCTGTGACCCAGTCATGGCCAGAGAGCAAAGCTACTCCTCCAGTGGGAGGAAGAAAAGCAAAGGAGCCCCAGGCCCCTAGCCCTCCACTCTGCGTTCCTGGAGAAGAGGTGGAGACACAAGCCTGGTGGACCCAGAACAGCAATGAGGATGGGGGCACCTGTAGAAGGCTGGGGATGGGCAGCCAGAAGAGTAAGGATCCAGAAGACCTGCCATTAGGAGAGGTAGCACTACGGAACATGTGAGCCTCTGTCCCCTCTGCTACTCAGAAACAGCTGCAAACATCTGGCAGAATTGGCATCTAGGGTGTCCAGGTCTTTTCCATTTTATTTATTTATTTATTTATTTATTTATTTATTTATTTATTTATTTATTTATTTATTTATTTATTTATTTACTTTTTTTGAGACAATGTCTCATGTAAGCCAGGCTGACCTTGGGTCCCCATGTAGGTAAGGCTGGCTTTGAACTCTGGAGCCTCTTGTCTCCACCTAGTGGTCAGGTCATCTGTTTTACTTAGAGATGTAGTGTGTGTGTGTGTGTGTGTGTGTGTGTGTGTGTGTGTGTGTGTGTGTGTGTGTATCTCCTCCTCTCCTTATAAGGACACTAATCGTAATGGATTGGCACCTCACCTTTATGATCCCATTTAACCTTAATTGCTTCCTTAAAGACCCTGTTTCACATACAGTCTAATTGAAGGCCAGAGCATCAGCATAGCGATGTACAGATCTGAGGGAGATATAATTTAGTCCATAGAGCAAGGAATGCCTGCAACTGGTTTTCTAATTTGTGTGCTGGTGGGGAGGAAGAAGGGAAGGTGAGAGAGAGAGAAAGAGAGAGAGAGAGACTGATTTTCTGATTTCTTAGTCCATATCTTGAGGCTAAGTGTCACTCACTGTAGGCTAGATTGAGTCCCCAGGCCGTCCATGTGCCCCCTGCAATAGAGACAAACCCAAGGACCAGCTGAGTTAATTCAGAAGGTGATGACTGGACTGATGCAGAAGCATCTAGAACCCAGGCTTGTGGCCGCACTTTCTCATTTCTGAAATGGGTCAGCTTCTCCAGGCCCCTGCCACTGGTGTCTCATTCAATTCTCTCCAGATGACTCAGAGGTGTCCTGAGTGACCTTCCTCTCACTATGGCCAAAATACTGGAAAGTCACAGAGAGGTTTGGTCACATGTGCAAAGTCACATGACTTTGACTTCTGTCACAGAGAAGAGGTGGAGATACAGCCTGGAGGACCCAGAACATGCTCACATGCAACCCAGAAGCGGTTGAATTCAGGGAGCTGGACACCTGAAGAGGAGCTTAGAGCAAGACAGTGGTTTGTCCCACGCTGTCCCAGAGCAAGGTTCAGGTGGGCCTAGCTCCAGGTGGAGATTATTTATTTCCTTGCATCAATCGCCTTTCCCCTTTAGTCCTGAAAGATTTCCTCCAGCCAGCTGGTGATGAGTCCTGGGAGGACAGTCATGTGATATAGCAAAGCTTCCAGATGGCATGTGTCACACACTAGTTGATCTTGTTAAGCCCACGGCAGGACCACTACACTACACTTCTGTAGGTCCTAGCTTGTGGCTTCTGTGTGCCATGGATGGCATGTGTAGCCTGGATTTGGGCTTGTGGGCATCTGTCCAGAAGGGCTCAGGAAGGTCTTTGCCCTGAGGCAGGGGGCTGGCTCTAGAGGCCCCAGGGAACCTTTTCAGCAGAGGAAGGCAGTGATGGGGATGGAGTTGCAGAGCTGCTGCTCTGAACCTCCCAGCAGAGATGGACTTTGAAGTCCTGGTGTAGTGGAAGGGATGCAGTGTGCCTTTTCTGTCTAACAGTGGGTACCAGCATTCCATTCTCTGGCCAAGCTTTGCTGAGCTCCACCTGTGCCTTTGACTTCCCTAGCCTGCCCACCCAGCCTCTGTCTAATAGCCCAAGGCTCGGTGACTTCATTGTCACCTGCTTTGCAACAGCTGTAAGGATCTCACAAGCTCATGAGCCCAATTCATGGTCTTTGGGCTGCATGTCCCCTAGGAGAGCTATGAATGTGGCTCAACCCAAAATCACAAACGTACCTAAAATCTTATGAGGGTCTGGGAAGACAGCTTGGTCTGTAAAGTGAAATTTCATGGGGACCTGAAATTTTACCTATGTCAAATCTGGGTGCTATAATACATGCCTGTAACTCCCAGTGCTGGGAAAGTAGAGACAAGGGAAAAATCCAAGTTCAATGAGAGTGCTGTTAATAATGTGGAGATCATCGATTGAAGGAGACATCCAATGTCAATCTCTGGCCTTGACACATGTGCACATGCAAATATACACGTGTACTCACACACATATACACACCTGTGCATGCACATACACACAAATCATTATGAGATTTTTTTTTTTGTACTTGATTGCAAAGTTCTCAAGTGTGACCTTTGTAGATGATAATGTTGTGTGCCAATGTCACAAGGCCTGGCAAGGCACTCCTTCAGAGGTTATTTGCATTTTAAAAATAAACTGTGGTCACTCTACTACCCCCAAAGCATGAGGTCTTAGGCATTAGTAACTATGAATTTTCAAGTTTCTGTCACCTGAGATAATCAACTCAAAAGTACCAAGATTTATTTTGGTTTGTGTTTTCTGAGATCGCCGTCAGTGGCTGCTTGGCCTTGTAGCTTTGGGCCTGAGGTCTCTCAGGGCATCATGGTGGGGAGTGATGGAAAAGCTTTGTTCCCTCACGGTGGTCAGGAAGCAGGGGAAGAGACAGACAGAGAGAATGAGACAGAGAGAGGAAGGGTCAAGGTTATCATCATCCACTTGGAGGGCATGTCCCGATAGTCTAACCTCCTCCCGCTTGGCCCCAGCTCTTAAAGGTTCCATCACCTTCTGATAATGCCTTGTGTTGAAACCAAACCTTTAATATCCGGATCTTGGGATTCATTCCGAATTCAAACTATAGAAAAGCCCTTCCTTATTTCTTTTGCATGAGTATGTGTGTTTGGTGTACATGTGTGTGTGTGTAGGGGGGGGGGTACATGTGCTTGTGTGAAGGCCAGAAGTTAATGACAGATGTATTCTTCAGTCACTCTTCACCCTACTTTTCAGATAAGGTCTCTCACTGAGCCTGGGGCTTCCTGATTAGCTAGACTACCTCGCCAGCAAGCTCTGAGGATTCTCCTATCTCCACCTCCCCAGCGCTAGGATTACAGGTCCTCAGCCTTGCTCAGCAAGCATTTTGACCAACTGAGATATCTCCTCAGCCCCTCTCCTCCTTTTCCCCATGCTAATCATCCTGACAGTTTCTTTTGTGAAAATGTTAACCTTTCTTCATCTATCAACTAATCACAAAGCCTTTGAATTCAATTTTTTAAAAAAGCCAGGCAAGATTTGCACCCCTTAAATTCCAGTACTGGAGAGGCCCTGAGGTAGGAGGATAACTATGAGTTCAAAGCCAGCCTGGAGCTAGAGTGAGTTCCAGATCTGTTTGGGTTAGAGTGAGATCCTGCTTGAAAAAAACAAACACAAATAGAAAGGAAGAAAAGAAAAGAAAAAGAAAAAGAAAAAGAAAAAGAAGGTTCTCCCTTAATAACTTTGGATACAACCTTGTGTTGCTCTCTTTGCTTAGGGCACTGACATGGTGGGTACTACCAGCACTCCTGGTTTGGCAAAGCTCCATAGAGGTCACACCGCTGCATGAGGAGGGGAAGCTCCACCAGGAAGAGCCTCTGGGAATCTATGGTAGCAGGAGGAGGATCAGGTTGACCTGACTCTGAGCTAACAGGGAGGACACAGAGCCCATCCACAGAGGACTTGGAGCAGGTTCCAAGCAAGTCATGTTTATTAGGCCCCGGTCAAGTCATAAAAACCCTTTGAATCCAACATGTACTTAAAGCTTAAGATGATTAGTTCTGCACTGTGGAAGAGGCGCAGAAAGAATGTAAGAGCCAGAGGAGGAGGGAAGAGTGCAGTGGAATGCTATCTTCCGGACATGACATGATTATTGCAGTAATGAACTCATAGCAGCTGTGGTTATGGGCACGAGCTCTGTACAAAATTAGACTCATCACATTCTGTCATGTATGGTGGAGGAGCTCATGAGTCCCTCCCCTCCCTGAGGAATTATTGGTGGATAATTGGTTGCTGGGGGAGAGGGTGACATTTTTTATTCATTTGTGTAGTCACTGGGAAGTTGCCTATGCTCTGGTAAATAACCCCCACCCATGTTCATTCAAGCAGCCCTAATTAAACTGGGTGGGACACACACACACACACACACACACACACACACACACACACACACACAGAGTTAGGAAGGGGATTAGTTGGGAAGAAGACTTCAGCAAGAAGGGGAGGGGCTAGAGATGGTAATGAGGGATGAAGGGGTGAAGATGATAACAATACATTTTATACATGTATACAAAGTGTCAAAAGATAAAAACCATCCAAAATTGCTAGTTCAACATTGACGATGCTTTGTCTGTCACTCAACAACACATGCAGGTGCAGCACTCTCGGTTTCGAGAGCAGGGACCTAAAGAGACAAATCGGTCTGGGGTCCCTGGCCCCTGCTCCTAAGAACTCAGAACTTGTACCACCATGCCCAGTTTACACGGTGCTGGAGCTCAAATCCAGGCATTCTACAAACTGAACTGCATTAGCAGCCCCTGGCTGTCTCATAGCTGAAGCTGGCACAGGCTGCTTGGTGCCTCTACCTTGTCACCCAGAGCTCCTGCTTGCCTGGTCCTGTGGGGCCTACCTGTGGGAGCAGGTGACAGAGGAAGGCACAGCTGGAAGGTCTACATAGCTCTGCGTTCATATTCCATTCCCTGGAACTTGCTCACACCTTCACTCACTCAGCTAATCCGCATTGGTCAGAGATTTCCGGAGGAACAGAACTGATACAGAATGAATATACATCACAGAGAGAATTTAATGGTGCAATGGCTGCAGGCCGCAGAAGCCAAGAACCCTGCTCAGTCCACAAGGATCTGATGCTCAAGGCCTGGAGGATTCCTGAAGAGCCGCCGACCTTCAGTCCACAGTGGAAGGCCAAGGAAGCTGGGTTCTGATGCCAGCAAAGGCTGGGATCTGCAGGGTAAAAACAATACGATCTGTTTGGGGGCACACAGACCAAGTCGGAAAGTCAGGAGGAGGCGAGGATGAATATGGTGCAACACTCAAACTCAGGGGGAATCAGTGCAGCTCGTGGGAGCCTAGTGGGAGAACAGCAAGTGATCATGGACACAGGGAGCCAGTGCTCCCTCCCGAGAGGTGAGGGATGTGCAGAGGGCCTCCCAGAGGCAAGGACATCAGAGCAGAGACCAAGAGGGTGCCAGGCCTCCAGGATGGAGGGAGTGAGAGGAGCTAGGAAGGCAGGGGAAAGATGGGTGTGCTAGCTCTTAAGCAGAAAGGAAGGGGCCAGTGTGACCAGGGAGGAGCTGGTGTGGCTGCAATGAGAGGGCAAGGGGCTGAGCTGGAAGGCAGAGCCAGGCCAGCTAGTGCCTTTGCCTGAGGCAGGCACTGGGAACGCCTTCTCCAAGAAGGGCCTGGCACCCCATGACTCAGTCATGGTGGTTATCTCCCCTGGAAATGGAGACCCTGAAGCTCACAGTGTGGGTAGGGGCTGTCTCTCTAGCACTAGAGCAGAGGGGGCTCAGAGCTCTGTTGTGTTGTGCTCATGCTGGGCCTCACTGGCGTCACCGGCTGAAAGTCCTGCTTAGCCCTTGGTGACAGGGTAGAGGAGGGGAGACCTAGAGAAGGGAAAGGACTTGCCAATGTCACCACCACCACATAGTGGAAGAGCAGAGCTGTTAGGGCAAGAGGATGCTGGTCAGGCTGGGGTCACTGGGTTGACTGGTGAAGTCACTGAAGAAACCCACATTCGGGAGTGAATCTTTTTCTTTCTTTTTTTGGTGTGTGTGGTGGGCATGCATGCATGTACGTGTGTTCATATGTGTGGGCACACGTGTGTCTGGATGTGTATGTATGCCCATGTGTGTGAAGGCCAGAGGTCAACATCAGGTGTTTTCCTCAGTTGCTCTCCACGTCATCATTATTGTTTTCTGAGACAGTAACCCATGCTCACCGGATTGTCTGGACTGGCTAGCCAGCAAGCTCCAAGGACCCTCCTGTTTCTGCCTCCCCAGGGCTGCAATTATAGACCTGTGTCACCATGGCTTGCTTTTCTGTGGTGCTAGGGATCTGAACTCAGGTCCCCATGTTTGCACAGAAAGCACTTTACCAACTAAGCCTTCTCCCCAGCCCTCGAGTTTCTAACCCCAGCTCTAAGCCACGGAGTCAAAGCACACAACGAGCGGCTCCAGCGGCCTGCCAGCTGGCCCGTCTGATCCTGCCGTCTGCTTACAATTTGGTATTAGTGGCAGATTAACACAGTGGCTGGGCACCCAGAAACTTGATACCACCAGCTGGGCTTTTCAAACTAAAGCTGCCCATCTCCCCCAGCTGCCCAAGTACTTCATCTCTCCAAGCTCAGGGTGAAGGGCAGTCGGGCCCAGCCAGGTGTGGGTATTCTCATGACCACCAAAGAGTGCAATTGGTCCAAAGTAATTCACAGGAGAGGGCAGGAGGTAAACATGGCTGGACAGGCAGCATGCAAAGGCTCAGAGCGAGCTGAGGGCCTACAGGGCCCTCTGGGACTCCTCATCAGAGCCCACACCCACATTACACAGTGAACCCAGAGAGGGAGAGCAGGACCTAGGGTCACACACCCTAGCACATGACCACAGCTCTGTCTTCCTGCTTTCCTCCTTCCCTGCCAGTTCAAGGCTTTGCATCTTCTTGTCCGAGTCTCTCTTGACCACACTTGAGGAGGTACTGTTATAGGTACAAGTCTGAGTCTGGGGTGGGAAGGGGAGAGTGGGGGTGGGGAGGAACACCTGCTGAGATGTCCAGGTTCTGGGCTAGGGAGATGGCTCCCTAAAGCACTTGCAGCTGTGAGGACCTGAGTTGGGATTCTCAGAACCCAATGGAAGCTGGGCACTATACTATGTGTCTGTAATTTCAGTGCACTTATGGTGAGGAGGGAGGTAGAGACAGGAGAATCACCTGGAAGCTTTCTGGCCAGCTAGCCTGGTGTATGGAGCAGTGAACAAGAGGCCCTGCCCCAAACAAGGTGGAAGGTGAGAACTGACACCCAAAGCTGTCCTCTGACCTCTACAGGTGCACTGGGGCATGTGCATGCCCACACTCTTATACATGAACATGCACACACATACACAAATCATATACACTCACATACACCATGAAAGAAAAGAAATGGTTTACACGGAGGAGAAAGGAACAGGAGTGGGCTCATGAGCTGGGAACAGCACTGCTCAACAAGGTTGCCCCCTTTATGAATTGTAGCTAAGGGGGGTAATGTCTCTGGGTAATCTCTCCCACATGGCTCTTACAATCTTGTAATGAGTGGTGTCCACATAGTACCCAATAGATGGGAAGTGTCCTCACTGTGTTTTGCCTGCATTTTCACAATACATTGGGTATCTTTTCATATGCTTCTTGGCTATTTGCATATATTTATTTGTTCTTTGTTCTTTTTTTTTTTTTTTTTTTTTTTTTTGGTTTTTCAAGGTAGGGTCTCACTCTAGGCCAGGCTGACCTGGAATTCACTATGTAGTCTCAGGGTGGCCTGGAACTCATGGCGATTCTCCTATCTCTGTCTCCTGAGTGCTGGGGTTAAAGGTGTGTGCCACCGCACCCGGCACAATGTTTTTTTTTCTTTTTGAATAGGGTTTCACTCTAGTCCAAACTGACCTCTTTCTGTAGCTCAAATTGGCCATGAGCTCATGGTGATTCTTCTAATTCAGCCTCCAGAGTGCTGGGCTTAAAAGTGTCACCACCATGCATGGCTAATCTATATATCTTTGAAGAAATGTTTTTAAACCCTTTGCCAGTATTTAGTAGGGTTGTTTGAGTTCATCAAAAACTTTTAGCCAGTCCTGTGGTGGGCTCCCCAGAATGTGACTTGTATGCAAGAATGGACATTCCATTGTGTGTCTTTTCTTTTTTTAAAAAAATATCTTTATTATGAATAAGTTTAAACATTGTATGAGCAAATCTTGTGAATGTGTCCCCGTTTCCCTCCTCTCTGTCCCCTACCCACTGGGTCCTTCCTCGGTGCGCATACTGGATCTGTCCATAGGATAAGGGGTATGAACTGCACCAGAAGTAGCCAGATTTTCTTTGTTTTTTTTTTTTCCTTCCCCCTTGTGTATTGTTGCTGAGGGGGGCAATGTCTCTGGATATTCTCCCCCACCGTGGCTCTTACAATCTTTCCACCCCCTCTTCCACTCAGTTCCCTGAGTCATAATGGATGAGTTTTGAGTTAACTTTGTTGTTGAGATCTTAAGTATCTCTGGATCTTTGCCCTGGGTTGTGTTGGGTATCATTGGTGTCTGTCTCTACTGGCCTTTCATGGGTCATCAGACTTGCAGTGGTGATTGGTCTCCTGTTTGTTTTGTCACTTTCTCGTAGGTTTCATTTGGGCCCTGTGTGAAGGCCAGGAGTGGTTTGTCTCCTGCCAGGATGTCAGCCATCATCCAATGTCTTGTTGGTGGAATTGGCTTGTTCCCGGCTCTCTCACTGCCTTCTGAAAAATACAAACAGAATCTCCATAGGAGAGTGAGATCAATATAGGTTAAATGAGACAACATTGTTATTTTGGCTAGCTCCTAATGGGTGTAGCCTCTCTGTTGCTTTCTGGTAGTGGGAATTTCCCCTAGGAGCCCGAGTTCTTGGTTCCCATAGGATTATGCCCTAGATCCCAGTTCCAGTTAAGGGTTCCTTGTCATAAAGTGGATCTCTTAGCCAATTAGTAAGCCATTGATTACCCTCTAGGTTTAGTGCCACTATTGCACAGATGAGCATTTCTTGACTTGCTGGTCTCTTCCATACAGCTGTGGGTTCAGCATTCCTGTGACATCTGTCTATATTGTGTATCAGTGGTTGCTGCTTTCTCCAAATATCATTGACCAATTTCCCCTGGCAGCTCATGCAACACCTTCTAGTGCTACACATGCTACCATCTGGGAGCTGGTGACCATTCTGGATCTAGCAGGATCTCTTGGTGTTGTTTGACAACACTCTGTAATTTCTTCAGCAATAGGGTCTTACCTTAGGTCTGGGACAGGTATTCAAGAGCTTTGACAGAAGCCTGTCACATTTTGGGGACTCATAGGTCTCTTTGATCAACAGCTCAGTGTGGGAAGGAACTAATAACTGGGACAGGGAGATGCAGGCCTGAGCAATTATTCTTGAGGTTAGCTTCCTCTCATTCTGTTCATGGTCCCTTGTACCAGGTGGTGCCCTCAGCTTCCTCAGTAGCTTACTGTATGAAAGCTAGGGTTTTATGATGTCAATTCATTATTAGTTTAGTTTACTATATGAGTCCCCCCACCATCCCATTCCCACCCACCCTTCCATCCCCCCACCCTCCCATTAAACCTCCCCCAAATTCATTCCATTCCCTTTTACAAATGCTCCATTCACTGACGGATTTTCTCAATGTTCCGGTTTAACATGGTTAGTAACCACATATGAGGGAAAATATGCGGCGCTTGGCTTTCTGCTCTTGTGTGTGGTCACTAAGAATGATCTGCTCCAAGTCCAACCATTTTTCTTTAAATTTCATTGTGTCATTTTTCCTTTCAGCTGCATAGAATTCCATAGTGTATATGTACCACAACTTTGATATCCATTCATCCAGTGATGGGCATTTGGGTTGATTCCAATTCCTCGCTATTATGAATTGAGCTGCTATAAACAGAGTTGAGCAAATGTCTCTGTACTTCGGTGAGGAAACTTGGGGGTAGATGCCCAGTAGAAGAATAGCTGGGTCCACTGGTAGTTCTATATCCATCCTGTTCAGGAGCCTCCATACTGCTTTCCATCGTGGTTGTACAAGTTTGTATTCCCACCAGCAATGAATGAGGGTCCCTTTTTCCCCACAACCTCACCAACATCTATTGTTAGTAGATTTTTTAAAACATTGCCATTCTGATGAGTTAGATGGAATCTCATTGTTGTTTTGATTTGCATTTCTCTGATGATTAATGACATTGAACATTTTCTCAAATGGAAGTTGGCGATTTGTATTTCTTTCTCTGTGAATGCCCTGTTGAGTTCAGTTCCCCATTTTGTGAGAGGGCTGTTTGATAATCTTTCATTTAATTTTTTGAGTTCTTTGTATGTTCTAGATATTAGACCTCTATCTGTATTATAGCTGGCAAAGATTAACTCCCAGTTTGATGGTGGTCTATTGGCTCTGAGTATGCTATGTTTGTCTGTATAGAAGCTTTTTAGCTTGATGAGATCCCATTGGTTAAGTGATTGTTGCACATCCTAGGCTATCAGAGGTTTGTTCAGGAAGTTTTTCCCTATTCCTATCTCATAGAGAGTTCCCCCAATTTTTTCTTCCAGGGTTTTCAGAGTTTCAGGTCTTATGTTGAGGTCTTTGATCCATTTGGAGTTGATTTTTGTGCATAGTGAGAGGAGAGGGTCTAGTTTCATTTTCTTGCAAGTATTTATCCAATTTGTCCAGCACCATTTGTTAAAGATGCTATTTTTATGCCAGTTAACATTGTTGGCATCTTTGTCGAATATGAAGTAACTGTAGTTGCTTCATCTTAGGACAGGATCTTTAATTCTGTTCCATTGGTCTATCTGTCTATTTTTGTGTCAGTACCATGCAGTTTTTGTTACTATGGCTTTGTAATATATCTTTAGGTCAGACATGGTGATACTGCCTGACAGTGTTTCTTTTACTAAGGATGGCTTTGGATATCTGAGGCCTTTTGCCATTCCAAATAAATTTGGAGATTGTTTTTTCTATGTCTGCAAAGAATGAAGCTGGTATTTTTATTGGTATTACATTGAATCTGTATATAGCTTTTGGCAGTGTTGCCATTTTCACAATATTAATTCTACCTATGCAGAAGTATGGAAGACCTTTCCATCTTTTCATTTCCTCCTCAATTTCCTTTTTGAGTGTTTTTATCTTTTCATTAAACAAGTCTTTCACATTCTTGGTTAGTATTATTCCAAGGTATTTGATTTTATTTGTGGCTATTGAAAATGAGACCGTTTCAATGATTGCTTTTTATGTATGCATGTCATTTGCATACAGGAAAGCTACTGATTTTTGTGTGCTAACTTTGTATCCTGCCACTTTGCTGAAGGAGTTAATCACATTTAGGAGTTTAGTGATACTATTCTTTGGGTCCATTATGTATAAGACCATGTCATCTGGGAAAAGGGGTAGTTTCACTTCCTCCTTCCCAATTTGTATCCCTTTTATGTCTTTCTCCTGTCTTATTACATTGGCTAGAACTTCTAGGACTATGTTGAAGAGGAGTGGTGGGAGTGGGCACCCCTGTCTTGTTCCTGAATTTAGTGGGAACTCCTTGAGTCTTTCCATTGAGTATTATTTGGGCTGCAGGAGTTTTGTATATGGCCTTAATTATACTGAGGTATAGGCCCTCTATTCCAAGTCTTTCAAGTGTTTTGATCATGAAGTAGTGTTGGATTTTGTCAAAGGCTTTCTCTGCATCAATTGAGATGACCATGTGGTTTTTGTGTTTATGAATGTGGAGGATTTTGTTGATTGATTTCTGTATGCTGAACCAACCCTGCATTCCTGGGATGAAGCCTATCTGTTTGAGGTGGATAATACTTTTAATATGTTGTTGAATTCAGTTTGCAAGTATTTTATTCAGAATTTTTGCATCTAAGTTAATCAGGGATATAGGTCTATAGTTTTCCTTTCTAGTTTCATTTTTGTCCGGTTTGGGTATTATAGTGATGCAAACTTCATAGAAGAAGTTTGGAAGTATTCACTGTTCTCCGATTACTCTAAAAAGCTTCAGAAAGAGTGGTTTGAGTTCTGTAATGAAGGTTTGGTAGAATTTATCTGAGAATCCATCAGGACCTTGACTTTTCCTTCTAGGGAGGTTTTTTATTACATTATTGATTTTGATAGATGTAATAGGTTTATTTAGGAGATTTATCTGCTCTGGGTTTAGTTTTGGTAGGTGGTATGTGTCAAGAATTTAGTCATTTCTTCCAGATTCTCCAATTTTATAGAATAGAGGTTTTGGAAGTATGTCCTGATGATTCTTCCAATTTCATTGGTGTCCATGTAATCTCTCCTTTTTCATTTATGATTTTGTTGATTTGGGCCTTCTCTATTTTCCATTTGGTTAGATTGGTCAGGGGTTTGTCAATCTTATTAATTTTTTTCAAAGAACCAACTTTTTGTTTCATCAATTTTAAAAATTATTTTCTTTGATTCTAATTCATTGATCTCTGCTCTGATTTTAATTATTTCTTTTCATCTTGAGCTCCTAGGGTTGGATTATTCTAATTTCCAAGGCCTTTGGCTGGTTAGTTAGGCTATTAATTTGAGATCTCTCTGTCTTTGTTTTGAAGGCATTCAGTGCTATAAATTTTCCCCTTAGAACTGTCTTCATTGTGTCCCATAGGTTCTGGTATGATGTATTTTCATTATCATTTAGTTCAAGAAAATTTTCAATTTCCAATTTGATTTCTTGAATGACCCATTCACTGTTTAATAGTGCATTATTCAACCTCCAATAGTTGGTGTGATTTCTATTTGTTTTCTCATTGTTTATTTCCAACTTCAATGCATTGTGGTCCGATATGATGCAGGGTGCTACCTCAGTCTTCTTGAATTTGTTAAGACATGTTTAATGTCCTAATATGTGGTCTATTTTGGAGAAGGTTCTTTGAGCTGCTGAGAAGAATGTGTATTCTGTAGAGTTGGAATGGGATGTTCTGTATATGTCTGTTAGGTCCAGTTGATCTATGGTGTTATTGAGTTCTATTATTTCCCTGTTGATCTTCTGTTTGGATGGTCTGTATAAATATGATACTGGTGTATTAAAGTCTCTAACTATGATGGACTTGGAGTTTATTTTTGTTTTATTTTCCATTAGTTTTTGCTTTATGAACTGTGGTATATATGTATTTGGTGCATACATGTTTATGATGGTGATATTCTCTTGTTGGATTGTTCCTGTGATGAGTAAGAAGTGTCCTTGGTTGTCCTTTTGAATTGATTTTGGTTTGAAGTCTGTTTTGTCAGATATTAGTGTAGCAACCCCTGCTTATTTTTTTGTTTCTGTTAGCTTGGAAGATCATCTTCCATTCTTTCACCCTGAGGAGGTTCCTATCTTTAGAGGTGAGTTGGGTTTCTTGGAGGAAGCAGATGGAAGGATCCATTTTTTTCTGATCCATACAGCTAGCCTGTGTCTTTTTATGGGAGAGTTAAGACCAATAATAATCAAAGTTATAACTGTGAGGCTTGACTCAATCCCTGCCATAGTGCAGGGTTTGTGGGATTTGTTGCCTCTGTTGTTTTGTCTCCTCTAGGATTGATTATTGTGTCCAACTTGTGGATGGCTCTTGGGGTTGGTTGCTTGGCTCTTTTGTGTGGAATATTTCATGGAGAATTCTCTGTAGGTTTGGTTTAGTGTCCATATAATTATAGAGCTGGTTTTTATCTTGAAATATTTTCCTTACTCCATCTATTATAAGGGATACTTTCAGAGGGAACAATAGTTTGGGTTGAAAGCCAAAGTGATTTAGGCTTTGAAGTATGCCATTCCAAGCCCTTCTTGCTTTCATGGTTTCTATGGAGAAGTTTGGTGTAACTGATGGGTATGCCTTTATATGTGATTCATTGTTTTGCTCTTGCTGCTTTTAGAACCCTCTCCTTACTTTCAATGCTTAGGGTTTTAACTACAATGTGTCTTGGGAGTTTCTTCTTTGGTCCTGCCTGTTTGATGTTCTGTGTGCTTCTTGTATCTGGATGGGATTCTCTTTTGTTAGTTGGGAAATTTTTCCTCAATAATTTTATTGAATATGTTCTCTATGCTTTTGGACTGGGTTTCTCCCCCCTCTGGTATCCTCATGATCTAGAGGTTTGGTCATTTAAGTGTGTCCCATTTCCCTCATATTTTGTTTGGAATCCTTTTTGATCTTATCCAAGTTTCTGTTATCCCGATCTTTTTTCTGCTTTGTCTTCCATGTCTGAGGTTCTATCTTCCAGGTTATTTGCTCTGGTAGTGAGGGATTCTAGAGATATTTTAAACATCTCCATTTGGTTTTGGTTTTCCAATAGAGCTTTTTGCATTGTTTTCATCTCTTTATTGAGTTGCATTTTCATTTCAAAGGTTATCTTACTTAATTCTTCATTGTACTCATTCTTGTATTTGATTATGTCTTCATTTAGCTTAGCCAGCTGATTCCTGAGCTCCTCTGATTGCTGGTTTGCCTTTAGCTCATTTACTGTTTAACCAAAGTCCATCTGTTTTTCCTCTATTGTATTGAGCCTGATGGTGAAGCTTGTGAGCTGATTCTGAACATTTTCCCTTACGTTGTCAATTTTCGCTTCCATTTCCATTAATAATCTGGATATAGAATCTGCACAGAGATGTCCTGAACATGTTGTCATCTATGCCTGGGCTTGCATTTGTACTCTTACTTTGATATTTTCATTGTTGACTTCCATAGTGGGGATAGGCAAACTTGGTGTGGGGCTCTTCACCTGTGTGTTCTTCTTGCGTTGTGATCTGCCCATGTTCAGGTGAGAGATAGCTTTTACCCAGGCCCTCAGCAGAAGCAGGCACCTCACACTAGATTGCAGCAAGGACTGGTGAGGTTTCGACACGTGCTTAGTTCCTCTGGTGTCAGAAAGTGTGGGGGGCATTCAAAACTTCAACAGTAGTAACAGACTAAGGGCTGGACTTTGATTATAACCCAGGGTCAGTGGGCAGGGTCATGGGGTCCACGGGCTAGTAGGGAGCCACAGTGCAGCTCCCTCACCTGGCCTTGCCTAGTGTCAGGGGTCCGAATGTGTAAGGGTGGGTGGAGGTTAGCACAGGTCCCAAACCTTGCCTCACCTGGGGTCAAGGAGTTTGTAGGCAGAGCCGCAGTTTCATAGGCTGGTAAGGAACAAAGCAGTGGCTTGCTTCCCTGACCTGCAACCCAGGGTCAGTAGTCATGGTCATGGGGGGCATGGGCTTGTGGGGAGCCAAGGCAAGGCTCCCTCATCTGGCCTTGCCTAGGGTCTGGGGTCCGAACCTGTGTAGCTATTTCCTAGGAATTGAAACTTCTCTCCTAGAGAAGGGAGGGAAGCTAAGGAAACATCCAAGGCTAAGGAAGTAAAGCAGACTTCTAAGACTTACATGCTCCACCTTCCTAAGGTCATAGAAACTAACATTTGCTGAGGAGAGACTCTCCAATTGATAGAACTACCTATTGCAAGTAGTACAAGGAGCTCCAGGAATAGGACTTCTGGTGTTTGGATGTTTTTTCTCTCTTCTTTTATTTTGCTTTCTTGAGGTAGGGCCTCACTCTAGCCCAGGCTTACCTGGAATGCACTCTGTAGTCTCAGGGTGGCCTCAAACTCACAGTGATCCTCCTACCTCTGCCTCCAGAGTGCTGGGATTAAAGGTGTGCACCACCACACCTGGCCTAGAATGTGGCTTTTTAAGTAGAAACTTTGTATGGATGCAACATGTGCTGGTTCCATTTCCTTCCTCCCTGACCCCATTCCAGCAATCCCACTGAGGTCCTTCCTCAGTGGGATTGCTGGTGTTTCACCATGGGGTTGTGGGTTCTGAGTTAAGAGTCAGAGTTGTTACTCATGCTACTACTGTCTAGGGCTGGGGTTTGTTTTCTCTTCCTATTAAGGAATGTGTTTAACAGGTTAAAGCTTATTTTAAAGTTAAAAGTAAAGAAAGCAGAGAGAACACAGACTCCTTCCTCATGGAGGAAGGGATTCCAGAGCTGGGGGATCCACAGCCTTTCTGCCCAGAGTCCATGATTGGTCAGCTTAAACAAAGACAAAGGTCCTGGTTGGTCCATGATGCATCCAGCACTGCACAGGTCCCAGAAAGCTGCCAAGCGAGCCTGACAGGGAAAATTCACTTGGGCAGGAAAGAGGTAAAGGAAGTGAATCACTCTCTTCACCACCTTAGGTCACCATCTTGGGCTACTCAGAATATAGCCACTCACCAAGGGCCCTTTTTCCCTATCTATCTGCCTAGCCAAGGAAACTGTCTAGCTTCTATAGTGTCTCAAGGCTGGAGTGGACTTTTCAGTGTAATAGCTGCCTTTGAGTCCCCTATGGTCCTCTAAGTAACCCCTCACCTATGTTCCTGTAAGTAACCTCAATAAATTCCTCACTGGTCCACCAGCTAGACTTGTATGGAATTCTTTGCTGCCCTATCTGAGATGAATAGGTGTTTCTTCATGCTTCTCCAGAAAAAGTCACAGAACAGACATGATAATGTATAGGCCACCATGATCTAGAGGTGACTAATGGCAGCCTCAAGCAAAAACTGGGACTGTGAGCATGGACAGGAAGGCTAGAGGCACTAGGAGGCAGGAATGGGCAGATTTGGTGAATGTATGGTCCATATGAGGAAGGGGAGAGAGAAAGTCGGGTTGTCCAGTTGGCTGATTGATGGCCAAGTTCATTTCATCATCAGGAGTAGATTGCAGCCTCTCCCCTGAACCCCCACTTTCCCAAACTCCTACACATGCAGTAGTGCAGGCAGCAGTGTCTTTACTGGCAATTTATTTAAATGTCATAGCTGAACCTCTGCCGCCTCCAATCGCCCATCTCCTGGCATCATACTAGTCTTTAATTCTGTCTTCTGGGTTGGAGAGATGGCTCAGCAGATAAGGCACTTGCCTCCGGTGCCTAAGGTCCTGGGTTCAATTCTCCAGGACCCACATAAGCCAGACCCACAAGGTTGTGGCCCTGGTATTCTCTCTCTCTCTCTCTCTCTCTCTCTCTCTCTCTCTCTCTGTATCTCTCTGCTTGAAAAATAAATAAAATATTTTTTAAAAAAAGAACAACAAAACAAATTTTAAAAAATTCTGTCTTCTGTGCCTGTCCTCACAGACCACTGCCGAGGTTGGGAGTTCATATGAGCAGTGCGTATATAGATTAGGGTGAATATCTGCTTGGTGATCTGTTCCTTGCCTTCGCTGATTAGTCCCAGATGAAACCACTCCATCCAGGCTTGGCCAATCAGAGGACCTTTACAATTCCCACATGCCCAGTTCAGCTGGGCTAGGAACCAGCTCTGGCCACCATCCTCCACTGTGCCTGTGTCCTCACTAGCTTCCTTCCATTGCTTCTTCAAGGCCACTGTCCAGACATGCTGTTCTGTTACCTCCTCAGAGGAGCCAACCCTTGTCACTCCCCTGTCCCTTTACCTTGTTCAAGTTCTTTCACCATGCATTGCCCACCCGTCCCATGCTGTGGTGGGGAGTGGGGGGAAGTGCACACACATCAATCATGTCTTCAGCTAACTTTCTGGGATGCAGTTTCTGGAATTGTTGCCCAGCTAAAGAACATGGCCTAGAGAGCTGTTCTCCCCAGCTACAAAAGGAAAGCGCCTGGTTCAAAGCCAAGGGCTTCCACCACAGCCTAAGGGCTGGACCACGCTGGTGATTTTTTTATGTCCTGGCCTCCCTGCCTCACTTTCCCCAGCTATACAATGGGACCTACCTCTGAGCTGATGTTAGGAGGCACACGTGAGGATGCAAAGACGACGGGGAACAATTGAGGAAGATATTCAAAGTTTACCTCCAAACCCACACACAGGAACGTGTGCCAACGCATGCCTAAACACTCACACATTAAAGGGGGAAAAAAAGGATGTTGGCTCAGTAATTGTGGAGGAACGCATTGGTCCCGCGACCTGATTGATGTCATCCTGCAAGTGGTACTGGCAGCCCAGAGCGGAGGGCAGAGGCCAGAGAAGGGGGTGCGTGGCCCTGGGGCGCACAGCACGGGGGCTCCGGGCTCCCGGGCCGCCAGGACGCGCCCGCGGGGCGGCTTTGTGCGCGGCCTGATTTCCATTTCTGCAGATAAACACGCGGCGGGGGCCGCGACCTCGCTGCATAGCAAATGCCTCAGCTCCCCGGCCCGCGTGGGGCCCGCGAATGAGATGATTTACTCCTGTTTTGCATATTAATTGATCTAAATGCCACCCGCTCGGGGAACAATTAAGAGGCCCTCGGGCGCACGGGCTGGTCGGCGAGGCGGCGGGCGCCCCCTGCAGGCTGCGGGCCGCAGGTCGCACGCGCGGCCACACCCCGCCTTGGGGCGCGCCCAGCACACCCGGGGGCACCCCGCCTTGGGGTGCGCCCAGCTCCTCCAGTTCCTCCCAGGGGCACCCGGCCTTGGTGCGCGCCGAGCACACCCGGGGGCACCCAGTCTTGGGGCGCGCCCAGCTCCTCCCGGGACACCCGGCCTGGTGCGCGCCCAGCTCCTGGGGGGGGGGGGCTAAGGCCCTGAAGGTCGCTGGGGACAGGATGGCCTTGGGAGATGGAAGTAGGAGGATCAGAAGTTCAAGGGTGTCCTTGGCCAGTGTGGGCTATATGAGAACATGCTTGCTTGCGCTCTCTCTCGCTCGATCGCTTGCTCGGGCGCGGTTCATTTGGTAGAGTCCTTGCCTAGCTGGATTTTATTTTTATTTTTATTTTATTATTATTATTATTATTATTATTATTATTATTATTATTTTGTGTGTGTGTGTGTGTGTGTGTGTGTGTTTGCATGCGCTCCAGCATAGCTAGGATCTCATGTAGCCCAGACTGGGTCAAGGATACCCTTGAACTTCTGATCCTCCTGCTTCCCTGGCCCAAACACTAGGATCACAACCAACACGCCTGGTTTATGTGGTGCCAGAGGCTGAACCTGGGTTTTTTTGCATGCCAGGCAAGAACTCTACTAACGGTGATTCGTGCCCTGGGCTGTCCTTTCATTGCCTCTTTCCAGTGAGGCTGACATCCAAGGGCGAACAGGTGGGGTCTGCCTCCATCTCAGGCATTGGCAATCATCTGCCCTTTGGCCACTGCTACCTGGGCAGTGGGTGGTGCAGCAGCCCCATGCCTTTCTAGACCTCCCTGCTGAGGTGGGCTGAGTTGGAAATGCCAGCCTCACAGCCATCCGTCATCGAGCTGATCCCATGGACATGGTGGAGGGCTCTCTCTCCTGATGCTGACTACGCCTTGAATCCACCTAGCCACACCAGCCCCTCCCACTCCCATGTGGGAACTCCCCTAAACCCTTCCCCACCTGCATCTGCACAAGTTCTATGCGGTCCAAAGCCCCAGTGTCTTGTGCACAGTTCTGTCTGGCGTCCTGGTTGTCACTCTGGCCCTATGGTTTCTCCATGGATGCTACAGGTAGCCCTTTGAGAGGCCATTCGGCTTTAATCTGATTTTTAGAGCCTCATTCTTCCCACTCCTGGCTTGGGCTGGGGCTGCTAAGCACCTATCAAGCTTATTCCATAAGGCTTTTAGGACAACCTGCTTAGGAAGAAACCCCAAGACAAGAAGGGCCAGTGGCCAGGTAGAGTCAGGGGAGTAATAGGCAAGGCTCTGTAGCAGGAAAACTGGCACATGGTTTGAGGCTGACCTCAGGCGTCTGGGACTTGTGTGCTAACCCAGAGGGCCAATAAGGTGGCCAGTCACTAGGTCTTGAGAGAAGACACTTGGATTTTCAGCAAGAGTTTGGCCAGCTCTGGCTTCCATGTTCATGGGTACGCATACTCATTTGTGTGGCTATGAGTGGGGACACTGAGTTAGTTTCTCTAGTAACTCCCTTGCCCACCTCAGTATACACTCACCTACCATGAGTCCCTAAGCCTTATGAATTCAAGTTCCAAATTCCCACAGGTACCCTCTCCCTCTGTTGTGACTTCCTACCTGTATAACTCACCCACCCACCCTCACCCCTGCACAGTGACTCTGGGCTCATGGCCACTCCTCTCCTTCACCTGCCTGAGGACCTGAACCCAGAGGAGATCTTCAGCAGAAAGGGACCTGGGGCCCAGAGGAGACCTGCAGCTCAGATGCCATTCTGAGGGCAGAGGACAGAGGGCAATGGTTCCCGGTCCCAATGCCACCAGATTTTTAGATATTTCAGAGAAGGCCTGAATTCCAGATTTTGAGGCAAATTCTTTCTCCCAGTTTCAAAAAATTGGATCAAAACCAAAAGTGTCTTCACACTGGTAGAACCAAACAAATTACATGAACCGAATCTAGTCCAAGGCCTGCTGATGGCAACTAGGAAATAACACCCAATACTGGACCCAGCAATCCACGCACCCAGGCAGGACTCAGTCAAGGACCTCGAGTCATTGCCGATAATGTCGTTAGGCCTCGAGCTGGTGATAAAAGTCAGGTAAAGGAGGCTGGTTCCCAGAGCCCCTGTTTTCTCCTTCTGGTACTTTAAGGATTTCATGATTTCCTTTAAACCTTTGATTCATGTAGATTTATTTTGGTATAACATGTGAAGTGAGGATCTAAATTAATTTCTTTTACAGATGGGCAGCCAATTGTCCCAATACTAAATGTGGATAAATCCTGTTTTAAATGCCAACTGGATCATATGGTAACTTCCTATATATATTGGATGACTTCCAACAATTTCTAAATTATATGGCTATTCATATACTTCTTCCATAGTTCTAGTTATTTCAGCTTTATAATAGATTTAAAATCCAAGTCCATAATGGTTAGGGTTAGGCCTATTCCTTTACACTGATGTTTTCAAACTTCTCCTGGATATATGTGCCTGGTGGATTTTTCCATATCAACTTGGAATCAACTTGTCTAGTTCCACAAGAATTCCTGTTGATATTTTCCAGTGGGATTGCGTTGATGTGCAATTTAATTTAAGGAGAACTGGCAGCCTATAATGCTAAGTCTTTTTAGCCACTGTGTATATGTTCACATTTATACCCTTCTACGAATTGAAAAGGTTTTTTTTTTTTTTCACATGGATCTTATACAGTTTTAGATGTTTTTTTTTTCCAGGCTGTTTTTCACATGGGGATTCTTATCCAGCATATTTTAGTTTTGGTTATTTTCTGTATAATATTTGAAGGATATTGGTCATGGAGTGCTCATTTTACATAGCTACATTACACAATTATTTTGTCATTTTTGTGTATATCTGTGTGGGGTACACGTATGTATACATTATGTGTGTGTGTGTGTGTGTGTGTGTGCTAGGTGTATATGCATGGGTGTCATGTACATGTGCAAGCCAGAAATTGGCCCTGGGTGTCTTCCTTCGTTGCTCTCCATCCACTGAGAGTTTATCATTAAACCTAGAGCTCACCATTTTGACTAGACTAGCTGGACCGCTTGCCCCAGGATCCACATGTCTTCTCCCCACTGCTGGGATTATAGGCACGTGGTCCCATGCCTGGCATTTATATGAGCGCTGGGGACCAAGCTTTGTCCTCACATTTGCACAAGCAACTATTTTGAACTGACTGAACCATCTTCCTTGACTCAGTTTTACACATTTTTAAGTTTCTTTTTAGGTTGTTGTGATGGTTAAATTCTATTGTCAACTTGATCAGATTAGGACTCAAGTAACAGACATGGGTCTGTGAGGAAAGACAGAGTTGGGTGAGTGGCCTTCTGTTGGTGGACTACACATAACGAAGGATCCTTTTACCTGACTGCCGGTGCATCTTCTGTTGCTGTCCTTGGACACTAGAACCCAGTTTCGTCACCTTCCCACATGTTCTGAAGACCAGCTCACCCTCCAGGTCTCAGGACCAGATTAGGACCTCTGGGACCTCCAGCTTCATGGACTGAGAAACTGCCAGGTTTTTGCACATGAGAACTTTTATCCATTATATTTTAGTCCCAGTCATTATTTAATACTCGAAGGCTACTGGTAATAGAATAGTTATTACTGTATAAGATTATTTTGTCATTTTTGATCTTATTTAGTTGATTGCTTTGGGCTTTTCAGGTAAACAGTCGGGTCATCTTCAGACAGGGGTAGGTTACTTCCTCCTTTGCAGTGCAATGCGTCATTCCAGGTGCATGGGCCAGGGTTCCAGAACAATGGTGAGGTGGTAGCCCTGGCCTTGAGATTTTAGCATATTATAAATGCCAGTTTATGGAGTTATCCATTTAGTCTAACTTATTAAATTCTTTTTTTCCCCCAGAATACATATTGAACTTTTCAAGATTTGTTTTTAGAATATGAGAGATAAAGAGAAGATTCCAGAAGCTTTTGGAGACTGAAAAAGTCACGCAATAAGGATGAAGAATCGGGATGGCACTGGACTAATTCTCACCAACCCAGAACACCACATGCCAGTGGAGAGCTGCCTTCAGAATGCTGAGTGGAGACGATTTCCAAACGAGATTTATACATCCAGCCAAACTGTCAATCAAGGATCCAAAAACTGAACTTCCCATATGTAGTTTGTGAGGAAGCTACTGGCATATATATTACAACTAAATGAAGAGAGGAAACCGAGAAAGAGGATGACATAGGATCCAAGAATCAAGGAAGCAACTGAGGAGAGAGAGGTGAAGGGATTTCCCAGGAGCGTGCTGACGAGAAATGCCCGGATGTCCACTGCACAGGAGGGTGTGTGGTCCGTGTCAGGGCAAGAGGACAGAGGGCTCCAAGAAAAAAATGGAAGTGACAGGTTTCCAGATGAATCTGATTATATTGCTAGAAATTTTAGAACTTTTTTTTGGCATCTTTGTGGGAAGAGTTAGTAATATGACATTAAAATCTAATTAAGTGAAAAATGAATGGAGGTAATTACCAACTCCAGGGAAAACAAAAAGCTTCATAAGTCAACAACCAAAACCATAATATAGTAATGTGTTTAGCTGTCAATAATATGTACGTAAACACGATCATGTAAAAACTGGATATAGATTGAACAACTGTTATATTGGAATAGTGGGAGGGGACGTGTGTGTTTGTGTGGGGTGACTGGTGGAGAACCAGCAATCTTCCACAGGAGGAGGCCAATAAATAATATCTGAAATCAGCAAAGAATGATATTTAGAAATATGAAAGTAAATGTCAGAAGGAACAGCAAAAAGGCTTGAAGTCGTTCCCTCTGGGGAGGGGGAGGACTTCTGCTTTCATTATCATCTTCCCGGAACCATTTGAATTTTACAATTTCATACATACAAATACTGATAAAAGCAGAAATTTAATTCAAAAATGTCCATGCATTTACGATGTAAAATCACCTCTTGAATCACCCCTGCTCTTAGCAAAAAGAGCCAATCAGAATTTGAACAGACCCAGGGGCTCATCTCAGCTTTGCAAATAAGTAGCTGAGTGACCCTAGTCCAACTGCTTAATCTTTCTAAGCTTCCATGTGTTCACCCCAAAAGTGTCAGAACAAAGATGCAGTCACTTGGAGGTAACCTTGGATTATAACTTTCCTCTTGCCTAGTGCCTCCCACAAACCCAGTCCTGCCTCCGGATGGAGCAGAACAGCTCTTCCCCCTTAGAGACCTGGAAGAGCCAGAAGCCTTCTCTCTCTCTCTCTCTCTCTCTCTCTCTCTCTCTCTCTCTCTCTCTCTCTCTCTCTCTCTCTCTCTCTCTCTCCTCTACTGCCATTACTTCTCTCACACAGTCTGTGCCCAGACACTCCTCTTTCCCTCAGAATCTCATAGCAAGGACCACCTTGATTTGGTCTATGGATTTCTGGAGGCTGCCCCTCCCCCTTACTTCAGGCCATGGCACAATGCTCCAACCCTCCCAATAAAACTTTGATTTTGAAAGAGTAATTTGCCTTGATTGCCTCTCATCGAGTAATTTATCAGTGTGCTCTCTCATGGCTCTCCCTCTTAACAATATCCATCAAAAAACATGAATAAACCGAGCATGGTGGTGCACTCCTTTAATCCCAGCACTTGAGAGGCAGAGGTAGGAGGATCTCCATGAGGTTGAGGCCACCCTGAGACTACAGAGCAAATCCAGGTCAGTCTGGGTTAGAGTGAGATCCTGCCTCATAAAAAAACAAAATTAAAAGAAAACCCAGCAGGCATAATTCTAGTGCCTATATTGTAGGATTATTGAAGGGATTGAATGATGTCATGCCTGGGCCTGGAATTAGAAGCGGCCACTAACCACGGATGATTTCTTTGAGTCACACTGAGCAAATTATGAGACAATAGATATAGAATTTCCAGTGCCTAATCTTTCTGGAACTCAGCTTTCTTTTTTACATGTATATGTATGTGCATGTGTAAGTGTGTTTGTGGGTGTGGGCACATGTGTGTGCACATATGTGGATGCCAGAATTTACCTTCTCGATCACTCTCCACCTTATTTTTTAGGCAGGGTCTCTAACTTGAACCCATAGCATACCAACTCAGTCTAGCTAGCCAGCTTGCCCTGGGGTTCCCTGTCTCCACTTCCTAAGCACTGGGATTACACCACACCCACCTGACATTTATGTGGATGCTGAGGATTTGAACTCAGACCTGCACAGCAAGTCCTTTATCCACTGAGCCATCTCCTCATTTTTTTCATGTGTATGCATTTGTGCATGTGTGTTCCTATGTGTTGGGCACATGTGTGTTCTGGTGTATGCATGTGGAGGCCAGGGAATGAGGTCATATGTCCTCTTCAACCGTTTTCAACTTACCCCAGGAACACTGAGCTGTCAGGCATGCACACACCACCTGGCAAGTTAGGTATGCACTGCAGATCCGAACTCATGTCTGCATGCTTGCATGGCAGGCACTCTGCAGACTGATGAGCCATGTGTGCTGTCCCCTCTCCCCATGGGTGACTCTCAGGTACTGATCCCTAGTTCCGGCTCTCCCTGTCTCCTTGTCACTAGGAAGCAGCACGGGCTAAGTCACTGTCCCTCACATTTCATTGGCCAGCCTGTGCTTTGGGGTGAGGACCCTGTGCCCACTGGGTGCCTGGCCACTGAGGGAA
>PVHP010025841.1:0-25186 GCA_004024765.1 Zapus hudsonius | reverse complement strand
CCTAAGGCTTTAAAAAGGGGAAGAAATTCTCTCCTGGCCTCCCTGCTTGTTGGCTGCTGGTGCTTGTACGTGACTTGCACTCGCATCCTGCTCTCCTACCTTCCTGGACATCGGAACCCAGTTTCCTCGGCCTCACATCGTGGACTTGAAGAGCAGCCACTCCCCAGGCAGCCATCAGGCCTTCTGCGTTGGATTGGGACTGCTGAGACCTCCAGCCACATGGACTGAACAGCTACTGGTTTCTTCACCTGTGGGCCTGCAGACTGCTATTGTTGGACTGTCATAAGCTACCCCAATAAATTCCCTTTTACTACAATCCATTCTGTCAACTCTGTTTCCTCTAGAGAACCCTTATACATTCCCCCAGCAGTTTATTTCTAGAAATCGAAAATCAATTATGACATCAAAATCATGAAAATTAAGATTACATGCAAATGCAAGCCCAGACAAGCATGTGCATCTTACCCTTGCCTCTAGGGTTTAATGAATAATATGTACCATTACTAATATTAAAAGTAACAATACCTAAAGCCCTTTATTGCACATCGTTTTTTGTGTCAGTGATTCATAGAGAAGGCATCGTGTTGCTCGAGTCTTAGCAGAAACAGCATCTTTTGTCAAGATAGAAGAAGGAAAAAAATGAAAACTTCCAGGTTGATTTTTCTTTAAAATATATTGTTTTCTCTACATCTCTCGTGTCTTCATACAAAATTGAGACTGAGAGCCAGTTTTCCTATTTCTGAAATCTTTCTTTTTTAACTTTTTATTGGCATCTTCCATAAGTACACACAATAAATCCATGGTAAATCCCTCCCTCCACTCCAATCAAATCCTCCCTCCCCCTTCCAATTAATCTCTCTTTTGCTTTGACCACCCTTTCCAAAATCAGCCTTTCTAAAAATTAGGGTTACTGTAGACCATTCCGTTTCAAATATTCTTCCAGAGAACTTAATATAGTATCAGGGGATATTGTTTTTAGGGCATCATCATTATTATTGTTGTTATTATTATTTTATTTTTTCTAAGTAGGGTGTTGTTCTAGCTCAGGCTGACCTGGAATTCAGGGTGGCCTCGAACTCACAGCGATCCTTCTGCCTCAGCTTCCTGAGTGGTGGGATTAAAGGCATTCAACACCACGCCCTGCTTTAAGAGCATTTTAAAAAAATATTTATTTGAGAGACAGAGAGAGAGAGAGGAGGAGGAGGAGGAAGGAGAGGAGGAGAAGGAGGAAGAAGAAGAGGAAGAAGAAGAAGAAGAAACAGAGAGAGAATTGGTGCTCCAGGGCCTCCAGCCACCACTGCACACAAACTCCAGACACATGTGCCACTTTGTGTATCTGGCTTTATGTGGACCTCTGTTCCTTCTGCTCTGCAGGCTAATGCCTTAACAGCTAATCCATCTCTCCAGCCTCTTAAAAGCATTTTTAATTAAAGGTAGTCCCACATTCTGGGAGCCATCAACATGAAACTTGGGGTATCTATCTTGCCTAGAACAGTGAAGGAGCTCAGTAAGCTCAAGTTTCTTCATGGTCAAAGACACCAGGAATAGTATGAGTCAATCTTTGGAAAAAGTTTATCCATGTCCCCTTGCAATTAAGATGGCAATGCTGCCGCTGCCCCTGGGTTCTGTAGATGGACAACTACATTAACCTATAAATAGAGGTACAGCCATTCAAAAGCCCATGTGGGCTGGGAGAGCTGTTCCTCTTCCCTCAGATGCATGCCCTCGGGCACTCCTGGACCACTCAGATGGCACTCAAATGTAGCAACCTCATGGAACATGGGAAGGTCTGCTAAGAGCCCCACATCGCTGACAGCCATGAGCAACTATAAACAGACACAGAATTCCTTATTAAATAACTATAGTCATCCTCCAGTAACAGTTTTAGGTTGGAACGCAGTAAAAGATTGAATCTCTATGTCAGGAAAGGTACAGGTCCTCCTATTGGTTTGTACTTCTAAGCTGTCCTGTCTTTGTAAGGCAACTAAATGATTAATGAAAAACAAAGATTTTAGGAGAAAGCAGCTATTCTTAATGCAGTTACTGCTTTCCTGTAATATTAACTTTCTCAAGTGTTTTCTTTAAAAATACTTATAATAGTCCTTGTATCTGGGTAAATTTGATCGTGAATACAATGATATTAACTATTTTTTACACAGGCATCACGAGACCACACAATTCATTTTCATGCAGTTAAAATTAATTAGGGATCGGCCTTTTTAAGACTTAAAATCTTTTCTGAAAAAAAAAATAACCTTTATAAAAATCCAAATGTTTTCCGTCCCCCTTCAACAAACGTTGGCTTTTGTAATTTTTTTTTTATGGGCATCATATTGAATTTCCCAGGCTGTGTTTCTGAGCAGCAATCTACTGAAAAAAAGTGCAATTATTTTTTTTCACTCAAACATGCATTTGAGAGAAATGAGTAGATCAGATAAAGAGCCGAGCAGCTATTCAACTCAACCTTGAGTCACTCTCTGTCTCTTTAAAAAAAAAAAAGGGTGGCAAAATCAATACAAACCAATAATAACTTCACATTTGTGGAAGCAACATGAATGGCTCTCCAAAATATTGAGACACATCCAAGTGCATTTTCGTGGAGCTGATATTTATCAGAAGTCATTTGCCCTCAAGCAGATGCTCTCTTTCATTGTGCTCCTGTCACAAATGACTAAGATTTATGACAGACAATTACAGCATCTGCAGTTAGCAGCCTTATAATCAGCACCATTATTTAACGATTGGTGCAATAAACTGACTCCTGTTACTGTTTATCAGATATCAGTCAGTTCTGGCCATTTTCTTCGGCTTCCAAATCACAGTATGGTGCAGCCACTGCCTTTTAATGGCTAGGCAGAAGTAGGAGCATTTTCACATTTTTCGCAGACTGCCGAGGGAAAGAAAAAAGCAGGCAATTACATGTATGTATGCTGCCCTCTCGTTTGATGCCCGCTCCGGAACTCTCTCCGTACAGCTCCCAGTCTCTTGGGGTGGGGAGAGGCTTTTACTGTGGAGAAAGGCTTTTTATAGTCAAAAAATACAAACAAAAATTCCGCCTGTCTTAATTATTCTTGGAAAAGTCCTCTGTTAAATTTGCCTGTCTCTTCTGAGTATGAAATGTCACCCTAGCGGAGGATTTTCTCTTCTTGGTGTGTTTCACCCAGGAAGACAGCTTCTCTCCCTGGGAAATTCTTATCAATTTCCGATTTTTCTTCCAAACTCCGCCAGCTTTTCCCCAGAGGGAACTGCCTAGGACACCAGGGAACTCTCTAGGTCTTCATCAGTCAGAGTCTATGCGTGAATGTGGTCATGTGTGTGCATGGAAGTCACGTGTGTTCTTGAATTCCATCCTTCCAAACAGACCAGCAGGCAGAAGCATGCAAGCTTCTTAAAGTCCTTCCACAGGAAAGATGCATCTGTGTGTCAAGCAAGACAGCAGGCCACAATTCAGAGGCTATATGGAAGGCGACAAACTGACAGTCAAGACAAACATCCAGAGAAGTTTTCATAGGGCTTTGAAGTATTAAATGTCGGCCTAGTTACTTAAAGAAAAGCCCACAATGCCGGGCCTCTCTGACTCCCGTCTTGTTATGTTTTTCATAAGAAAACAAGCTAACTTACTCCCTCTATCAGTTCTTCACCCCACCTTGCATGGAGTGCTCACCTGGAGACATCAAAGCTGCTTCTCACAGTTCCGTGCTTTTCGGGAAGGAGACAGGGCACTAGGTTAATTACAAAACACTACGAGTTCTCATAAGGGTCAGATTTACTTTCTGGGAAAATGCAAAAGGGTAATCTAGCTAATCTTTAAACTTGGTAATTTTTTTTTTACATTGGAACTGAAAAAGCCTCTTCAGACCTTCATGAGCTAGAACTCTGCGTCAACCGGAAACTTTGGAGAAGAATGATAAAGTTCTCAGACTTCCCAGCCAGAAAGGCTATGGTCATATGTCTCTAGTGCAACCTGTCATTAGAGGAGCACGAGATGGCAGTGGCTTTGAAGTGGTTGCAGCAGAGCCCAGCTCTGACCATAACACAAGTTCAAGCATGGAATTCTGCCTGCAAGTCTCCTCCTGGGAAGTCACACCAGGGGTCTGCAGCTCTCCCCAGCTCTTTGGTCTACCAGGTCCAGCCCTCCTACTATGCTCCGTGGCTCAGGGAAACAAAGTGTTAGTCTACAAAATGCTCCCTTCACTACTCCAATAGCTAATCTGGAGCCAGAGAACAGCTATTCAGTAACATCAATAAAGAAAACTTTCATTCAATGAGTCAGTAAAAACCTAAGTCAAGCTGCTGTCTGATAATTATTTCTTCTTCTCCTTCTCTGTCTCCTCTGCCACTTTCTCCTCCTGTTCCTCCTTCTTTTGGCATTTTGAGATTGGGGTCTTGCTATGTAGCCCTGGCTCCCCTGGAACTTGCTCTGTAGACCAATCTGGCCACAAATTTGTGGACACCTCCTGCTTCTTCCTCTCAGTTTCTTGGATCATGGGCATGCATCACCATGCCAGGTTTAAATTTTCTAATGTAGTAGTTTGGTGCGCTGTATACATTTTGGAGGTTTTGCTTGCATTTTACTAATCTAGAAGTGATTCAAAATATCATATCAAGATTAACTGATTTTGCCAATTAGATGACATCAAAAACATTAACAAATGTGGTAGAATCAGAAGGAAGCTGGCCCCAGCCCTTCTTTGTCAGCAACATGTAGAAATAGACCAGTGCACACACAAGCCTCTCATTCCCTTTTAGTAAGATTGGACGAGTACTTTGGATGCATCAAAGAAATTGATGTATTTTCTACCTATGTCCTGCCCTTTTCTGCTGGGTTAGAAGGAAAAATTACCCAACTCACAGCAAGTTCTTGTCCCTGGAAGCCGTTGGCATTGAGGGCTGTTAGCAGGTGTTCCTGAAAAGCTGATTTGGGGCACCACTTTGTGAAAACACACGCAGGTCCTATCAGCAACACACCTTGACACCAAGATCTGAAGCCTATTGAAGGCCATGGTGACCCCCAACAGATCTGGCTGCTTCCTAGCAAAGATAAAATAGTGACTGGAGAAAGCTTCTCTTTGGAAACCTTTTCTGAGGACATTTGGAATGGAAGAAGGGGAGAGAAGCATGCGAAGTAAGCAACGGTGCAACCCTGTGCCAGGGGTACGCCGCAGAGCAGGAGCAGAGTCCAGGAGAGCCCCTAGGGCTGGAAGAGCCTGGGCCAGAAGTCACTCACCTCCCAGGAGGGATGCGAGACGGAGTGCTTAAACCACTGAAAACAGCCTTGCTCCCCACGTGCTCATTGCTGCGTTGCTCTTGCTGCTATTTATATAAGCAGGCCCGCACTCAATTCTTCTGTCAGTAGACTGTGCGCATTGCAGTCAATTTCATTACGTAATTCCTTGAACTTAGCTGTAGAACATTTGCACATGAGTCCTCCTCTACCAGTCACCCGGTGTAAAGCACACATTAGACACAGCCATGCTCTGCACAACAGAGGTGCCATCAGAAGGAGACCACATACAGAGCAATGGTCCCACTGAGTCATAGCAGAACTGGAGAATTCCTGTGCTCAGTCATATTGCAGTTCATACTTAATGCGCTCATCATGACACAGGATAAACAAGCCACATACAAGCCCAGCACACATGGTTCTGTACAGTGTACAGCACTGTAATAACACACAATCGTTTATCTGCTTACTGTACTTTCGCATTATTGTATGTATGTATCTCGATGTATAAAGAATGTTTACTATAAGCCAGCATGCTAGGAAAGGCAGCAACAGTCATATGCATCCATATTGCCTATCGCCAAGAGGTCACATTAAGTGACTTGACCTGAGCACCTTGGGGTGTGTGAGCAATTCCATGATGTTTGACCCATCACCTAAGATGCACTTCTAAAAACACATCTGTGCCATTAAACCACAGAGGACTCTATACATACAAGGGTACTTACAATTATGATTGTACCTCATTGACTTAAGTTTGGGTCCAGTATGTATATACTAATTGACAGAATATAGAGAAAACATAAAAAAATCCTATAAAGTGCATGATTTCACTCTTTCATTCATTAACAACATGGACTAGAGGCCTAGCCCGGTAACAAATTCCCATCTCATAAAAGGGGGTATAAAGCTCCTAATTTCTCATTATCTGCTCTTTCCTTCAGTTCTTTACAATCACCTGTTCATGGAAACACGATCGGAGTAAAAAAAGGCCAATCATCCACGCAACAACCAGAGAGCCTGATATGCAAGTCATGCCGCAAGACTGAGTCAATTACAGTGACCAAGGGCAGGAGGTCAAGGGCTCCACTGGTCAAGGAGGTCACAGCACTACTTCATAAAGTGGAGAGTAGAGAGAAAGGGCTTAGAACACCCAACGGGGGCAGGTCCACACGTGGTTGTGTGACTTCGAGCATCACTCATCAATTTTATCCTGTCTGAATCTGTTTTCCATATGCAATCATTGGATGACAGTGATAAAAATAAACCAATTATTTCAAGGAAATAAATGAGCCAACATCCATAAAGTGGTTAGTCCAGAGATAGACTGTAATCCAAATCACTGTTTCTCTTACAAACAAACTTATAGAATGGGGGTGGGAGGGAGGGACAAGAGAGGATAATGTGATGTGAGCATGATCAAATTACAGTAGACTCATATATTAAAGTTCCCAAGAAAATTTTTTAAAAGAATGATGTATCCCAACAATGTACTTGTGAGCTATGAAAAAAAAAAAAACCTTTCTTATGAGTCAAAAGACTAGTAAGTCTTTATAGACAGTGCTATCAGCTTTGTGCACATTTATTTTATTTAGCATGTGTGTAGTATGTGTGGTTTTGTATGTGTAGTACATGCACATGTGTAGGCAGATGTGTGTGTCCTGGACACATGTCTACAAAGGCAAGAGGAGAACATCAGGTGTTGCCTCTCCACCTCCCCTGAGATGGGATCTCTCACTGAACCTGGAGCTGCCTTTGTGTGCTTGTGAGTCCCAGGGGTTCTCTGGTCCCTATTCCCAACAGGACAGGGATTACAGACCTGTGTTTACCTGGTCCAGGCCATCTTTCTCAGGTCTCAGGCCCTCGGGCTTGCAGAGAAAGTGCTTTTACCTACTGAACCATCCACAGAGCCCCTCAGCTTTGGTTTGTATCACTTTTCTGAGCAAGTGTGAAATTTCCAATCATTTCTGACATACTGCAGAAAAGTGTCATCAACAGCAGAAAGTCTATTATAATTAATAATAAGTAACATTTATAAGACACTTAGAAATTGTGTGCAAATCTACAACTTTTTTCAAAAGTAGAAACGTCATGTTTTTAGTTGTACTGAAGGTGCTGGCCATCCTTAGCCATAGAAATAATGACAGGTAATCACTCTGGGGCAGAAAGGTGTCAATTTTTCCATAGATCACTAAATATGAGCTGAGGCCTTTATACAACTGTATTACATGTATCCTGAAAAATTGAAGCCCAGGCCATCACACTTCACAAGCAAGTGCCTTTAACTGCTGAGCCATCTCTCCAGCCCATGATGGGGCCCTTTTGAAAAGCATTTTAAATTTCATCTCTACATCCAATATACTTACATGCAGTGCCATTTCCATGCATGATGCTCTCACATTTCTGATTTAAGAAAGATTATGCCAGCACTTGGAGGCAGAGGTAGGAGGATCCCTGGCTACTGGGGATACGAACCTGGGCCATCAGGCTTATCCCTGCTACAGTTCACTCTGACCCTGTAGGGTGGCCTAGAAGCACTTCTGTTGCTGTCTATGATGAGAACACTGAGGCTATGGAGGCCATAGATGCACCTACTAAAGGCCAAGAAGGCAGTGAATGGGAGCCAGACAGCTGTCTGGAAACACTATTGCTTAAATGAAAACAATATTGTATGCAGTGGTGCAGGCCTAATCCCAGCACTTGGGAGGCTGAGGTAGGAGGGTCACAAGTTCAAGGCCAGCCTAATGGGCATAGTGACACCCTATCTACCAAAAAAAAAAAAAAAACCAAACCTAATGGAAAATGGAGTATACCTGAGAGATGTGGGTACAGTGGCAGTGACTGTTAGATAGTGAGACTCGGAGAATGGCTATAAACAGTAAATATGGGCTGGAAAGATGGCTCAGCAGTTAAGGCGCTTGCATGCAAGGCCTAAGAACCCGGGTTTGATTCCCCAGTACCCAAATAAAGCCAGATGTACAAGGTAGTGTATGTATCTGGAGTTTGTTTGCAATGGCTTGAGGCCCTGGCATCCCCATTCTCTCTCCCTCTCTCTTTCATTCTCTTTCGCTCTCTCTTAGATAAAATAAATACATAAGAATGCAAACACCAGCAAATATGAAAACCTAGAATTGAAGGAGCTGTCTCTGTTATCACCAGGATGGGGGTCTCTCTACTTCTCTCCACTGTATCCTCACTCCCACTGCTAGTCAATACCTGAGCAATACCCTCAGAGTCAAGTATTTTATTGAACTATGGAGATGATCCCTGGGAAGGGGCCACTCAAAATCCTATGCCATAGCCTGAAACACAATAAGAACTGTCTTCTAAGCCAGATGTAGTGGTGCACACCTTTGATCCCAGCACCAGGGAAGCAGAAAGCAGAGGTAGGAGGATCACAGTGAGCTTGAGGCCAGCTTGAGACTACATAGTGAATTCCCGGTCAGCCTGGGCTAGAGCGCCCAGGGGTGCTGTCTTTTAGAACTGTCTTCTAGAGGATGGCTCAGTGGTTAAAAGCTTGCCAAGCCTGCCAGTCCGAGTTTAATTCCCCAGCCACCCATGTAAAGCCAGACCCAAGATGTGGCACATGTATCTGCTGGCCATTTGCAGTAGCAAGAGGCACTGGTGCACACACATAAAGTTTTTAAAAAGCCATCTACTCAAAGCTCTTCCTCATGGGAAGCAAGCCTTCAGGACTCTTCCAATAAGTGGAGCACCCTCCCTCCTAACAAGGAGAGAGCAGAGGACCAGCAACAGGTTAGCTGAGTCACTGTTCTTCACAAAACTATTACTTGCTTTTATGAGAAGTGGAAGCATGAAAGTTTTGATAATTTATCATGGATTTAGCTTCCAAAATTTATAAACACACACACACACACACACACACACACACACACACACACACACTCCTGAAAGCATATGTCTAAAATGAAACAATCCAAAGATTCTTCATCTATCTTTTGTAGCTCACAGTAGGGCATCTTCAACAATTAATAAACAACTGTGTTTACATCAAACTGAGATGCCCAAAGGAAGAGGCATGTGATGCATTCATGACATTAGCCTATTCCTCTTCAAGCTCATACCAACTGAGGAGTAATAAGAAGAGAAGATAAAAATATTATTATAGATCTCTTTCCCTGGGCTCCAAATAGCATCCTGAAGAAGGAGAAAGGAGAGGTTAAAGTCAAAAAAGACAAGCCAAAGGTTGCTCTGGGAGTTCTGAAAGGAAGCTGAAGGAAAATTTGCCACCTTCCAAAAAAAAGTGGCAGAAATTAGTTTGCAATTTTGTCGTGAAATTCCTTTAACTCCTTAGCAGATTCCTGCAATTTTACCTAGCTGTCCCTAGGGAAAAAAAAGCTTATTGGAACATTCTGTGCTGATATATATATATATATATATATATATATATATATATATATATATATATATATATATATATATATATGGCAATTTTATTCACTGTGGGCTCTGGGTAATTTTGGATTTTAAATGTACCTTGCAAAAAAGTTTATAAAATATAGAAAAAAAATTCATCATGTGTTCCTACAATATCTCTTGTCTAGACTAACGCCTTGCTATTTATCAAACACAATGAAGCGCTTTCCACCTCTGGACCACAGCTCCAGGTGGTCTGTGAATATTATTAACTCACTAATCCTTATGACCCAGGAGCCTGGTACCGAGGGGTGCAGTGAGGCTATCCCATCAAAGGAGGCAGCAGAGGACCCAGAACCTACTTGCCTTTATCATTTGGTCCACATTAAAAGACAGCTCTGCCAGCTGCCATTCTCCTGTCAATCCTGGAAAGGAAGCCCACACTCAACACCAGTGACCTATTCCACAAACTTCATGCCGTCTGGTTCTCCTCCCCTTCTGCCTTCCCTGCCAACACTGCCCTCTTGAAGGACTCAAACCACTTTAGCAAAGTGTCTCTCGGGTGCATCCTTCCTTCTTTGGTGTGAGCTCCTGTGTCCCGCCTGCTTTCATCATGCTCCCTGGCACCTGCCTGTTCCTGTGTCTTGCTTGCTGGCACTGTTCAAGTTCTACCCTGGGTAGGTTGCCCCTCACATTCCCCGGTGTCTCCTCTCCATATTCATTCTAGTTTCTAGGATCTGGTTGAGCCTAGATGTTAGAACCAGAATGGCTTCATCTTTGCACTGTTATTTCATTGTAACTTTCTGTTTCCCAAGAGTGACCCAACCACTCCTCCCAATGATCACACTCCTGGAATAATCCAGAATACCCCATTATTACTTTCCTGGAATGACTCAAACCACCTGTCTGATTATGAGTTTCTTGTAGTGACCCAAATCCTGAGGCAAGGTGTACTGCTCAACAACCAAAGAATGTCAATGACCCCCACTTCCCCATAAGCATATTTCAGTCTCTAAGGGAAGGCCCTTCTCTCCTGCCTGGTTGGAGCCCTTCTTAGGCTTCCCTGAATAAAACCTGTCTCTCCTCTGGAGCCTATTCTTCCCTCTCCTTTCATTTTCCTGGTTTTTTTTCTAACGCTAGAACCTAATCTGTCAGCACCCTGAGAGTAGATCCATCTTCTTAGGGAAAAAAAATTACAACACCTAATCTCCTGATACTAATACGAGAATGATAAAATATTTCTAATGAAAAGTAGGTTGTCAAAAGGACCTCTGTTCACAGAACACATTGAATTCAATTATGACCAATACATTGACTTTTAATTTACAGCAAGCAATGTCACAAAAAGAATGCACATGGAGCCGGGCATGGTGGCTCACGCCTTTAATCCCAGTACTCGAGAGGCAGAGATAGGATGATCGCTGAGTTTGAGGCGATCCTGAGACTACATAGTGAATTCTAGGTCAGCCTGGGCTCTAGAGCAAGACCTCACCTTAAAAAACAAAACAAAAAAATGCACATGGAATTCTGTAGTAAGTGCCCTTTCTCTCAGACACTCCAGATAGGAGGCTGCATGCTAACCAGAAGATAGTGAGCACGAAATAAGTAGGGCAATCATCACATGTCTCCGATTCCCAACACCCTCTGGCTGAGTTTGCACACATACCCATCTCAGCAACAGGGAGACTCCACAGAGACACTTGGCGGGGAGAGCCATGGGACCAGGCACTGTCTTCCCTGATTTCACGAACTGATGCTGAACCGATGCCTTGGGATTATATCTCTTTTGTCATCACATTAAGATGATCTGTGGAAATCTTGATCCATTTTGCCCAATGCAGGCTACAAGAAGGCAAGGGCATGTGTTTGCTCTTGCTATCTTTAGCCTCGAGCATGTTCGAAAGAAGGATTACATGCTTATTAAAATTTGCTGCTCACCCAGATGTTTGCATATGTAAATAAATCACTCCAAACTGGGCTTTCATATAAGTTACCAAGAAAGTGTTACTAGGTGGTGTTCTGCCTACCAGAGTGTTTTAAAGAGAATGCTTTGGTTTCAAATATTGACATTTCATACCTGATTTTTAAAACCGTCAAATAGTAGATGACACAATTTTCGTTTTGTCTTTCTGGTTTCCCACAAACTCCAAGTACTTATTTCTCCTCTCAGTGACTAAACCCCAGCTCCGCCCCTCCCCTTCATCTGGGCTGTTTCTCCTTCTGTGAAGGGGGAGGGCCCAGCATCAGAGAGCTAGATTCTGCATTCCCTTGTGGCTAGCTAGCCCAGGCACTCATGGGGTTAAAGCTCTGCAGTAATATTAAGCACATGTTTGGAGTCAGCAGGGTGCCAGCCCGAGACATCCTCAAAGCCTAATTTGATAGATATTATGCCATACACTGCTACAAGTAGTAATGAAGAAAGTAAAAATTTTATGGATGAGCAAAATAGGCGCTCTTCTGGATGGAGTGTTTTTAAATCAGGTGTATAATTTACCCAGTGTCAGACCACATGTAGAGTGCATTACTCAATTGAACTTCCAAGCAGATAGGAAAGCAGTTTCTTTTAATAAGCACTTCTTCAACTTATTGGCTCTACAATTACTTGCACCAAATTACCAGCAGCTGCTGCCTGTTTGGTGTTTTATCCTAGACAAGGATTTCCATTAGTTTCTAATCAACAAGCCACTCGAGGACTCTTTATCATTTTTAGCTTAATTCCACTTTTATTTGGAATTTATTAATTGGAATATCCAATATTTTCAGACAGTGTTCTGCTTTGCTTCCTTTAACAGAAAACCTATCCAACTGATGAGGTGTCTGGGATGTGGGAACAGGGAACTACCAAACTTATTTCTGATACATTGTACAATCTCGGCTGAATTTCACATTTCAACAGCTTTTATTAACATGCTGCTATTGTACTTAGCCTTTCTAGGTTTAGAACTAGGAATTTGTTTCACGTCTCTAAATAGCTTATTTTTGGCATATGAGTTAATGGCAGATTTGAATGTTAGTCACTTACTTACTTTGGAAGTATGTCTAACCCAGGAGCTCCCGACCTCAGCACTATGGTGGGGTGAGGACTATGGGGGTGTCTTGGGCAGTGGAAGGTGTTTAGAAAGATTCCCACCTTTGTGGGAACATGGGAGCTCTAATTCCCTAGCTGACAAAAACTATTGCCAAATCAGCAGACATTAGTTTTCACAAGAGCATGGAGCAGATTCAGAGGAAGAGATGTTCAGGATGGATTTAAAGAAAAAGTATGTGTCCAAATAATTTGTTAAAAAGACTTTTCAAACTTTTCCTACAAAGATTCAATTTTCATATACAGATTGGACAAGTAATGACAAAATGATATGGTGAACAAACTTAACTGTTGCAAATGCAATATTTAAATCTAATCCCATTTTGAAGTTACTTTCAGGGGCAAAAGTAAATAACTTTACAAAAATAAGAATAATAACTGCTTACACTTAAATAAAATAAATATTGAATAGCTTCCCTTACTGTAGAAAAGAACTGTAGTCTAATGTTGTAGGATACAGTTATATTTTTATATCAGCACTGCAAGAGTGTCTAAATCAAGGTACATTTTTTAATTTCTTCATATGTTATGCCAGCTCCAAATCACAAAACAGAAAATTGTAAATAAATGCTTATAACTTAATCACAGAAATGCTAAATCAAACTTAAGCTTCTCATGCATGGCCATCAAATCTGCAGTTGTTTTCTGAAAACCAAGAATCACACCTAGGATCAAACAAGAAATGGTGGCTCATGCTTGTAATCCCAAAATTAGGGAGGCTGAAGCAGGAGGATTGTCCTGAGTGTGAGGTCAGCCTGGGCTATAGAGTGAGACTCTGTCATAAAACAACAAAATAAGAAAGAAAAACATTAAAGCAATTATTGTCAATCTGGGCTAGAGCGAAATGGTAGAGTTCTTATCCAGCATGTACAAAGCCCTGGGTTCAATCCCCAGCACTGCCAAAACATCACAAAAGGAAATAAAACTAGTGTCAAGAACCATTACATGGTGAAAAACAAGAGAGGGTAAGAAAATTCTATCACCGTCACAAATTCTCCTTTGGAAAGAACTTGACATTTTGCATCAGCAATTGAAGGTGGTTCAGGAATGGAACCTCCCACCATATGGTGGGACTTTAGATGTCACGTCAACCTAGCGGGGCTTCCCCCTGACTTCATCCTGGTTAGACACTCACCTGACAAACTATCTGAGTCACTTGAACATCTTGCTGAAATGTGGGTTCTGGTTGAGCAGGTCAATAGTGGGAACTCTGATTCTGCTTTCCCACAAGCTCTTACAAGGGCTGCCCTGTTACTGGTCCGTGGATGGTCACATCCCTACCAGCTAGTCATCAAGCCCAATCCTGAAGATGCCAGTGAAAGAAAACACTAACTCAAACATTTCAGTGCACCTGCATGACAAAAATTACCAAGACATCTGTCTACCCAGTGAAGCCATTTTAGAATTTGTGAAGCCATACTCAGATCCTGGGGAACTTTATTGAGCAGCTTGAGGAAATTAAACAATTAAAATACTAAAGACTTACTGAGATCGATCCAAGCTGGATACATTCATGTAATTTATGGAATTCAAATATCAATCACTGAATCATCATACAAGCCATAGTTTCTATTATCTTCCAATGGCATAATCTCTATCACCACCATGTCTACCTGAGCACAGTGAAATACTAAACATTAGAAGATTGTCTAATGGCTCAGACAACAAAGCCTGAAGAGAAAGCCAAACATATCATCAGATTTCTCAGAAAGTCCTGGCTTATTTCGATCACACTGTCAGAATATTAAATACAATTAGGTCAATTATTTCATAAAGAAACAAGCAGGGGAGGAAACGGGGAGATTGCTCAGTCAATAGTGCTTGCCATGCAAGCATGAGGATCTGAATTAAATCCCAGAACCCATATAAAAAGTTAATGGTGGAGGCATGCACATGTAATCCCAGCACTAGGGGCAGGGGGAGACAAGAGGATCCCTGGATCTCACTGGCCAGCCTGTCTGTCTCAAAAACCAAGAGATGGTGTTCCTGAGGATGACATCCAAGGTTGTCCTCTGACCTCCACATGCATGTATGACACATGCACACACATGAACACACACACACACACACACACACACACACAAAGAGAATAGGGGGCCGTTATCAGGGTGGTGGATCCACTCTGCTCTGAATCAAGAAACATTTCCATCTGAAAGACTCAGCAGACTTTTCATTCCAGCAGCCTTGTGGGCACAGCCTACAAGTCAGAGCTATAACAACAATTTATAGGTAGTCACAGTCTTTAATTTATGGTATCATTTAAGTCTATTTTATAGAATGATACCTTAGAAAAAGAATTAACTCACTAGTTTTAAACAATGGTTTAAACCACAAGTGAACATGTGATCTTGATGTCACCTGATGATTTTGTCAACATAGAAAGCAGCACTTGCAGCTCAAGCTCAAGTTTAAGTTCCCAGACACCACATACAAAGAAGCCATGGTGGGACTCTTCCATCCAAGCATGCTGACAGTGAGAGGGAGGCAGATACAAGAGGATTTCCTGAAAGCTTGGAAAGAATATCAGAATGAAAATCCAGAGGGGGAAAACGTCGACTTCAAATGGTATAGAAGGAACTACCCAAAAGTTTTCCTCTGACTGCCACATGCACACATGAAAACATTCACACACAAATAAATGTTTAACAACAAGCAACATTTGGGCTTCCAGCAATCAGAATAGAAGCCTCAGTCCATGGAATACCCACTGGCTATAAGCCATGGCATGGTCACACAGTGCTTGCTAGCTGCATATCAGCCTACATGAAGACAGAAATCCCCATGAGGTGGGAGGAGCAATTTTAGCATAGCAAACTTCCACCAGAAGACACCTTTACTCATAATAGGGAAAAATGCAAAGACTTCTCCAAAGTGACATTCTTTGAAAGTCACTAGTGACTCCAATCATAGTTAACACTCCATAAATTTTCACAAAGTCCAAATGATTAATATGAAAGTTTTCAAGTTTGTGGCCAAAACAAGAGGGTAACACATAAGTACAAAATCCTTACCAATTTGCAAAAATGGCTAGAACAATCATAATTAGATTTCAGCTGACAAGTACAAGGTCTCATATTTTATGATAAACACACAGGTATAAATGAATGTGGGATCTCAGTTTCTAGCAGGGAAGCATGTATCTGGAAGTCATCATTAGTTCCCTGAGGATGCTCACTGAATTGTATGTCAGTGTCAAGAAAGAAAAAAAAACCACAAATGCATCAAGGAAAATATGATAAACCTAAATGAAACTAACTTGCTATAAAACTCAAGTGCATGTGCTTTTTGAATGCTGCGTATAATAGTCATGAAACTAGAGATGCTACAAGTAACAACAACAACACCAAAAACACAATAAAACAAAACAAATAAACAGCCACAACCTGGTAGGTTAGAGGTTTGGGGGAACTTCCAGTGCTTGGGTTTGAGGCACACTGAAATGGCATCGTCAGCTTGGGAAAGCAAATGTTTGAATGCAAAACTTGATTACAGTGTATGAAATTATAAGTGACATGGGTAATATGGTCACTGGTTTGTTCTGCAACACGGTGGAGGAGGAACTTCCAAGGAAATTGGTCAAATCTCCCTTTAGGACTCTAAGGAGTAACCGGTTAGCAGCTATGGAACTCAGCACCAGTAGCATGGTCTCCTCTACCTGCCATGTACTCCTGGCCACCCCTACATAAGAGTTAATGCAAGAAAAAAATGAAGACATCAAGGGGGAGTTTGTGCATCCACTCAGAGCCCAGCAGTGGGCTAGGAGATGAGGCAAAGGGTAGGGGATTTATGAGGATAAGACGGTTCCTCCTTTGCTAAGTTTAAAGTCAACAGTAATGGAAGCGACTGAATAAAATGGCTTCAACAATCACAAGCATAAAGTTACAACAAAGAGAAAAGCTACAGAGAAAAGACCAAGTCCTATGTCAGGGGGTCACCGTAGGCCTCCACCAAACATGGGACAAGGCTACTGTTTGGATGTTTGCTAATTTCTTTGAGTGGATGGAATGTGAATTAACCAGTTTTGAAAAAGTCAGAAATGGCTTCTACATAAGTGTGACTGTCCGTTAGTTTCTGGGGAACTCTAAAGCTCCCAGTTTCTGCAATATCTATATATCTTCCATTAAGGCACCTGGAAGGCTAACTGTTGCTATGATAAGTTACCTTGTCATCACTGGGACAAAGCACCCGCCAAAAGCAGCTGATGGGAAGAAAGTGTTTATTTTGGCTTACAGTCTTCAGGGAAAACTTCATGATGGCAGAGGAAAGTGAAGGAGAACAGGAGAAAGTTTCTTCTTTTAGGAAGTTTCAGTTAGAGATTGAGGCCCAGAGAGAACCAGAAGAAGGCACCCTCCATGGTACCTCGCCCTAGAACAAGAACAGAGCTCTCGGCAGGAACAGAGCTCCTGTGTGAAAGAGACTGAATTACAGTGTTTCCTGCTGCCCTAGATAGCTGGCCCAGGTGGGCTGGCCCTGTGGTCTGCCCTCCAAATCCATTAACCAATCAAGTTTTACATACCAGAATCTCATGAAAGAATACTTTTTCAATCACTATAAAAGCAGTGGCCTTCTCCACCCCCACCACCATTGTTCTCTCTGTGTGATTCTCCTAGCCTTAGCCTGTGTTACTTAGATACAGGTGAGTTTGGCCTCCCCTCCTCCAAGCGAGGCTGGAGGTAGGAGGAGAGCATAATACTGTTTCTTGGTCTGAAAAATTCTCTGCTCACCTCTGTTTCATACCTTGGGGTAACTTCTCACTTTAATTACATGTGTGACTTTCCTCTGGTCTCTGAATCTACTGTGTGTGTATTTCCCTTTCACTCCAGATCTACCACGCGGGTGCTTTTGCTAACTCTAGCTAGGCCTGTTACCTGTGTAACTTCTCTAAACTTGGGATAGCCATGGGTATCATTCTCTTTACCACTCATTTTCCATCTGAATTTCTTAGTCTCTGCTTTGATTTCTTCCCTCTGCTATTCATCCTTGAGCTCCACCATTTGCCCTCTTAACTTCCTTCCCTGGGGAAGCAGAAGGTGGATACGATGTTTTTTCCTTCTAAGTCTCCCTACACAGGCTCCTAGATTCTATCTTCCACATGCTTGTGGCTCTACTCCAGTCTTTCCGGAAAACCTCAGTTTCTCTTAAATGAACCTTATGGACTATATTCAGTGTTTTCCACATGAGTGTGTATTTCTTACTTCCTATGTATTCATGACTGCTCTAACTTTCTTCCGAGATCCCAATCTCCCTTAAATAAACCCCACAATTTGTTATTTCTCCCTAAATAAGCAATTCAGAATTTATCCTTCTTGAGTGAGTTTCATTTTTATCAATTCTTTGTTAAAAACAGAGCAGAGTCAAAAATGGGGCTCATAAACTTGGGGGACCCCTCCTGAACCCCAAAATCCTGCATCAAAAGCATGACATTAGCAGAGGCTGGACATCACTTCTGCCAAAGCAGGTGAAAAATAGCAGCAGAAGAGTGGGCCACTTTCAAGGGGTAGCTCACTAAGGCACCCCTAAGCCCACCCCTAAGTAAACTAACGACACACCACCTCCAGCAAGTCTCCACTTCCAAAATTGCCCTCTTCTGGGGACCAAGTACTCAAAACATATGAGTTTATGGCAGACATCTGACTCAAACTACCACATTTCACCCTGGGCCCCCATAACTCAAGATCATCCACAATGCAAAACCAAATGCATTTGGTCCAACGTTAAACACCCCCATAGTTTTCTTTATCAATCCCAACACTATGCATACATCCGCAGAGTCCAAGTTCTCTTAACTGTGAGCTGTAAAACCAAAAACACACAATGGCACAGACATGTATAGTACAAACTGTGGCATTTCAAGGAAAGATTGAAATGATGCAAGGTCTAAAACAAACAGGGAAAATCCTTCAGTTCTGTGTCCACCTGAGACCCACAAAAAAATCCCTAGGGTTCCAATTTCACCCGACAGACTGATCACAGCTCAGGGAATAATCCATCCCAAACCAGAAGTTCTTCTTAGTAGCTGTCCCATAGTCCTGGCATGTTCAAAAAATCCTGGGGTCTCCACTGTAATCCAGGATTTATCTTCATGATCGGGCCTCCATGAAGGGACTTCAAAAATTTTTTGCCTCAACTAACTCAGTGGCCATTTCCAAAAAGCAAACTGCATTGTAAATAGAATGACCTTCTCTTTAATAGATTTGTTATAATTCCATAGCACCAGGTGGGATGCCAAATTTATTAATCCAGGGGGGAATAAAGCTGAATTTGAAAAGCAGGACACTTCTTTAGCATTTGGGCCCCCTACTTTCAAAAGAGTCAGCATTCTTCCTGCTGTCCCAATGCAGAACAGTTGGCCCAATCTCAATGGTGAGAATCTCTCAAATAATTGCAGCTAAAGCAGCTGTAGTCTTCAACCCAAACTTTCATTTTTTTTCCTGTGTCATATCCATCTCTGAAGCCGGGCATGGTGGCACACGCCTTTAATCCCAGCACTCAGATAGCCAAGAGTTCAAGGCCACCCTGAGACTACATAGTGAATTCCAGGTCAGCCTGGACTAGAGTGAGACCCTACCTTGAAAAACCAAAAAAAAAAAAAAATCATATCCATCTCTGCTCACATAAGTCCATTTTTTCTAAACTCAACCACGCACAAGTTCTCATGACACAGACAGATCACAGCAGGCCATTCATATGAACTACTTCCAGCCCAGTCTAGACAAAGCTCTTTCTTCCCCTTTTAAGCCAAGCCTCACAGTCCACAGTTCTTTCCACATTCAGGTCTTTCAACTTGAACCAGAATGGTCCATCAAACTCTGCTCATAGCACTATAGGGCATCTCTTAGGCCAAGGTCTCAAATCTTTCCACATCCCTCCTACAAATCAGGTCCAAAAGTTCAAAAACCACACTGGCATGAGCAGTGTCTGGACATCATTTCTGCCATAGCAGGTGAAAAACAGCAGCAGGAGAGTGAGCTGCCTTCTAGCAAGAGAGAGTTGGACATAACCACCCTAAGACCACACCCAACAATATATCTCCTCCAGTAAGGATATATCTCCCAAATCATCATCAGCTGGAGATCAGGCATTCAGAACACATTAGTTTATGGGGACACCTAGTTCAAACCACTACAGCTGCCTCACCAGTGACCACGACTATGTAAATGACCCAGAAATCCGGCTAAAAAGGAAAATTCTGATAGCCATAAATAATATGGGATGGATGGATACTTACAAATAGTGAAAAGATCATTTTGAACCATGAGCACCATCTCTGAGAATGCTGAATGCCCATTTTAAAGGAGGAAAACAAACACAAGTTCAGGTGGTTACCTAAATTGACCCACCTTATGAAGCAGGACACCAGCTGACTTTTCTCCAAAATTCACTGCTTCCTTTGACCTCCAGGAGAAATTAATAGAATAACATAAATGTATGTCATAACTAGTCATGAGATGCCTGCCTTGTGTGGCAAAGCATGATTGTGTTGTGCATTTCTCGCTTTAGGGACATGCTCATAGCAGGCAATCAGTGAATGTTTGTTGACTTGAAAGACAATGGCCAAGGCTCTAATTTATCTAACACGAGTCACTGGCTAACAGTCATTATCTACTTGGCTTGTGTTGGTGACACTGACATTTAAGGGTTCTCTGTTGACATATACGCCAGAGCCACCAGAGCCCTCCCTGACAGGAGCAGCCCTGCTCTCAGGCTGGACAGAATGCCTTCACCATCTGATGCTCTCAGTCTCACAAAACCCTCCTTCTTTCCAAACACAGTCATTACATCCCAGTGCACATTTGGGGGCACTAAAATGTTGACTTTCAACTTCAACAAAAGCTATTTTGGTTCCTTTACTTCTATTTTCTCTTTTAAAATACCACTTTGCAGTTAGCAAAATTTCACTCAGATTGACAGCTTCTGTTCTGGTTGCCAATCTGATGTATATACTACCTCTTTGGGGTGGAAAACTGTATCAAGAGTACTTTTTCTGAAAGCTGAGATTTTAATATTTATACTATATCATATAAAGTTGTATGTATCTATACATGCACACAGTAGAAATTCTCTATATAATTTCCTCTAATTCAGTTTAGTTGATGAGATTGACCAAATGCTTTTTTATCCCACTAATACATAATTAAATACAACTTTCATGTCACATGTAAAAGCTCTGTCTAGGGGAACAAGAAAGACTAAAAGGAGGGAGAAGTGGAGAGAAACACGAGGTGAGGGCATTAGGCAAGAATATGCTCAAAGTACATTCTAAACTTGCGTGAAAGTATGCTTATGTAACACAGCACAATGCACCATGAGGATAAACAATAAACATTTAAAAAATAAAATACTGTCATTGATGCCCAAGACATCCTAAGTAGTCACAGCTAAGAGATGCCCAGAAAATTGAAACACGGTCACCTTCCATTTTCAATGTGATCTTACCAAACTAGCAGGTACAATTAAAATAGTGAAATGTGGGGAGAAATTGTAATTAGAACAGAGTCAATAGTTCTATGAACTATTAACACATACATGATGAGATACATATAGAAGTCATGATTCAAAGCGTACACTTAGAAAGTTATCTTAAGGCCAAGTACTGAAAGGTGTTTAATTAAGTGTAGGGAATTTGAGGGACCTTGTGGATAATGTTAGATCTTGAGTTTTCCTCTAAATATTACATGAAGCGGTTGGGTGGCTGTGTCTATTGTGTGGATTAGAGGAGGGCCAGGAAAGAGGAGCAAGGGTGGGTGTGGGGAAAATAGCAGGTTATGAAGAATCAGTCCACAGTAATGCATGGGCTGGGTAGGAGAGGCAGTAAATTTGATTTGATAAGTTTGTGTTTATTGGCTATACATCAAGTCACAGAACTAGTGACTATAATAAAGAGTATAAATGTAAGAATGGTCAGCCATGCAGCCCAGGCTTTTTCTACTGGCATCTGGATGAGCAGAGAGAGCTGGTAGTGAAATAAAGAGGAGCAAATGCTGACAGGTGAGAAACAAGGGCAAAGACGCAAAGAACTGAGTGCCAGGCAGAGGTACTGAATGAGCGAGAGTCTGTGTCTCCAAAACTCAGGACTCTGGACTGGGGAATGGGCTCAGCGGGTAAAGGTATTGGCTGTGAAAGTGAGGGCATGAATTTGAATCCACAGAAAGCCAGAAACAGTAGTGCATTCTGTAATCCCATAGTATTGCAAGACGGGAAGCAGAGACAGGAGAATTCCCAGAAGCTCACATGCCATCTGGTCTGGTGTCCACAACAGAGGACAAGAAAGAGACCTTGTCTCAAACAAGGTGAGCTTTTCCTCTGACCTCTACTTGTGTGCCATGGCGCATGTTTGACCCACGCTCACAAACTACAGAGAGAGAGAGAGAGAGAGAGAGAGAGAGAGAGAGAGAGAGAGAGAGAGAGAGGGCTTGAGGACAGAGGTTTCAACATTGTCAGGATATATGTGCTATGCAGGATGGGGTGAGAGCCCTAAGGCCATGTGCATCTAGCATGTAAAAGCCAAAGTAGAGTCAGCAAGGGAAACTGAGGCCAACTGATAGAAACAGAGAGTGGGGCATTCAGTAAGGTAGATAAAACGATTCCAGGGAGAGGAATGTGGTGATGAAATGAATAGAATGAGGCCAGAATAGCCACTGGTTTGTCAAGGGAGAAGTTGTTAGTGACTTTGGGGGAGGAAGCTAGGGTAGAAGAGTGGGATGGACCCCACTTGGTGTGGGTTATGACAAGCATGGAGTGAGGGGCAGAGCATCGAGAACACATAACTCTCTTTCACTGAGGCTTTGGTTTTTATATGCAGAGGAAGAAAATATACCAATGGCAGAAGACATTAGGTTAAAGGTGGGACTTCATTATATCGATGGGTATGGCATCACACTGTGGAGTAGGCAAAGGGGTGGACTCCTGGCACAGGCAGAGAGGACCTAGTCTTGAGTAGGAGCCATGTCCACCAACGGGAAGACAGAATACATGAATATAGGCTCGGCTAGACCCATATACTTAGCACTAGAAAAATGAATTGCTTCTACTCTGTGAACTGTATTGAAAATGAGGCGGGCAGATCCCTGAGGCTCATTGGCCAGCCAGTCTAGCCTAATTGGTGAGCAACAGGCCAACGAGAGACCTTGCCCCCCCCAAAAAAAAAGAAAGTGAAGAAAGTGAACAGCATTCCAGAGGAACAACACTAAGATATTCCTCTAGCCTCCACACCCACACAAACATATACACACTATGAAAAGAAAGAACATAAATGAATAAACAGATAAGTAGATAAATAAATGAGTATACATTCACTGCTCTTCTCCTGGGACACTCACACTGTCTGTCATGATCCACAAATACTTTTGAACTAAATAAATCGATTCAGTAAACAGTCCTAAAATCTGCCCCAAATTGAACACACTGTCTTCTCCTTACACCTCAGAATTCTGAGAAGTGGTGGTCTGAGAATAACTTGATATTACTTTATTCTTCTTAGAATGAAGTTCAATGTGGGTGTTTTTCAAATATATCCTGGTCTGTTAAAATACTTTATTTATTTATTTGAGAGAGAATGAATGGGTGCACCAAGGCCTCTTACTGCTGCAACAAACTCCAGATGCCTGTGCCACTTTGTGTGTCTGGCCTTTCATGGGCACTAGGGAATTGAACCGGGACCTGTGGCCTTTGAAAGCAAGCACCTTTAACCTCTGAGCCATCTCCCCCACCCCAGATCCTACCTCAGGCTTTTTTTTTTTTTGAGGTTGCTAAGATATATATATATCTTAGCATATATATATATAATATATATAATATATTATTATAATATTATATATATATATAATATATTAATATAATATTATTATCCTGAATTAGATACATTGTATGAGCAAATCTCATGATGGTGCTCTCCTTTCCCTTCTCCCTGTGACCAATCCACTGGGGACCCTCCTCAGTGGGTTACCTCAGGCTTTTAAGTAATGAATTCCCATATGAAAGCACAAGTAAATATTTATGGGAAATGAGAAGCATAATTTTCATTTCTCTGCAGGATTACTTCACAAGCATACAGAAAGTAGATGGTTTCAAAAATATCAATGTAACATTGTTTATAACAAAATATCTGGCTGAATTTAAGAGAACAAACACAACCTAATCATTTGCAATTTCTCTAGAAAATTAAATCACATGCAACCAGTTTTCCAGTTTTTCCTGTGTACCTTTCTTTGTTTGGATGTGTTCACCTCTGAGACAGAATAAGTCATGCTGTCAAAAGGCCAGGGAGTAGATGCATTGAACGAAAGTTAAAAGGTCCCCAGAGATGAAAAGCCCAAGCCACTTAGCCCCATCTCATTCCCTACTCATTTAAAAAGTGTCACTTTGATTATAATACTTTCAAAAATAGTTTGCAATTTTCTTAGGTTATGATTATTGAAACTCTATGTGAGAATAGTATATGAAGGTAAGCACACCAAAAAGCACTGCTTGTTTCATGAAGGAGACAAACCTTTTGATGTGCTTACCATATATATATATATATATATATATATATATATATATATATATAAAATTCATTTGTGAGGAGAGATGGGTGGGGAGGGAGACATGGACATGCTAGGCCCCTTGTCACTGCAAATGAGCTCTAGATGCATGTGCCACTTTGTGCATCTACCGGGGGAATTGAACCCAAGCCATCAGGCTTTGTAAGCAAGTGCCTTTACCCACTGATTCATCTCTCCAGCCAAACTATTTTTTTATTTTATCAATCTATGCCTTAGTAAAAATAAAACAAAGTTCTGCCCATGGAGATTCATATGTTAAATAAAATATAAAAATTTGCCCTGAGAAACTCTCCATGTGGTTGACTATCATATCAGTCTCTGGGTGTTAACAACGCATCTCTTTGTATGCTCACTATGAAGTTATTCTCTAAAGCCTTGGTCTTGGAATGTTTCTTAAATTTTAGACAATTTCTACCTCAAGTCAAAATAATTATGAATTCAACCTATTTTAAATATTAACACAGAAGCTTATCCCATCATTGGGACCTGTGAGAGTTAAAAATAAAAATGAGCCAGGCATAGTGACAGAAGCCTTTGATCCCAGCACTCGGGAGGCAGAGGGAGATGAATCACCCTGGGAATTCCAGGTCAGCCTGAGCCAGAGCGAAGCTGTACCTCTACCTCTTATGTAATTCTTAATCCCTACCCCATGGACTGATCCAGTGTACCCACCGAGGAGAGACTCCAGTGGGTTGAGGACAGGAGGAGGGAAATGGGGGTACCACCACAAGATTTGCCCATACAATGTATATAATTATTGACAATAAAGATGGTTATTAAAAAAAGAACTTCCTTTAGTGTAAGTATAGGATGCAATACCTGAGGCATATTTATTGAAAAATAGTCTTTATTCTTCTGAAATGCAAATCTAACTGGGTGGCTGTATTTTACCTATAAAACCATGCAAAGGAGAATTCTGTCCAATGACTCAATTTCCCTGTTATAGATTGCTGCATC